>PITA01015612.1:0-49512 GCA_004023965.1 Spilogale gracilis | reverse complement strand
TGCTGTACAGAAGCTTTTTATTTTGATGAAGTCCCAGAAGTTCATTTTCGCTTTTGTCTCCTTTGCCTTTGGAGACGTGTCTTGAAAGAAGTTGCTGTGGCCGATGTCAAAGAGGTTACTGCCTATGTTCTTTTCCAGGATTTTGATGGATTCCTGCCTCACGTTGAGGTCTTTCATCCATTTCGAGTTTGCCTTTGTGGTTTTGATTTGTATTTCCCTGATGCTGAGTGATGTTGAACACTGTTTCATGTCTATTGACCATTTGGGTCTTCTTTGCAGAAATGTCTGTTCATGTCATCTGCCCATTTCTTTATTGGATTATTTGTTCTTTGGGTGTTGAGTTTGATAAGTTTTTTTTTTTTAAAGTTTGATAAGTTCTTTATAGATTTTGGATATTAGCCCTTTATCTGATATGTCATTTGCAAATATCTTCTCCCATTCTGTTGGCTGTCTTTTGGTTTTGTTGACTATTTCCTTTACTAGGCAGAAGCTTTTTATCTTGATGAAGTCCCGGTAGTTCATTTTTGCCTTTGTTTTCCTTACCTTTGGCAATGTATCTAGGAAGAAGTTGCTGCCTTGAGATCAAAGAGGTTGCTGTGTTTGTTCTCTTTCATGGATTCGTGTCTCACATTTAGTCTTTCATCCATTTTGAGTCCCCAAATGTGCATTTCTAGATCAAGACTCTGAATGTTAGAATAGGTACTGCGTATCTCCATCAGTATGTCCCTCAAGAAAATGAAACTCAGCATGTCTGTGATAGTTTGAAAATGTGTCCATACTTTTTGATATTCTTCCTTTTTGGGATTGGAGCTTCATTCCCTGCCCATTGAGTTGAGTTGGACTTAGTAATTTACTTCTAATCAGTGGAGTGTGGCAGAAGGGATAATGCTGACTTCTGAGATTAGGTCACAACAGATTTAGCCACTTCCTTTTTGCTCTCTCATATCACTTCTTTGGGACAAGCTAGCCATCATATTGTCAGGACACTTAAACCTATAGGGAGGGCCCTGAAATGACGAGCTGAGGCCTCCTGCTCATAGTCAAATGAATGAGTGTGAAAGTAATCCTTTAGTCCCAGTGAGTTCTTCAGATACCTACAGCCCTGGCCAACATCTTTTTTTTTTTTTAATTAAGATTTTATTTATTTGAGAGAGAGAGAGAGAGAGAGAGTGAGTGAGAGAGAGCATGAGAGGGGAGAAGATCAGAGGGAGAAGCAGACTTCCCGCAGAGCTGGGAGCCTGATGTGGGACTTGATCCCGGGACTCCAGGATCATGACCTGAGCTGAAGGCAGTGGCTTAACCAGCTGAGCCACCCAGGCACTCGTCTGGCCAACATCTTGATTGCAGTCTCATGAGAGGCTGTGAGCCAGAAAAACTCTGCAAAGCACCCCTGAATTCCTGACCCCCATAAACCATGAGATGATAAAAATTTACTGTGTCAAGTCAGTATGTTTTGAGATAATTTGTATTGAAACAGTAGATAACTATAAGGTGTCTGAAACTGGACTTATTGTTTCTACATCACACACCTGTCTGTTTTTCTTGTTTTTTTACATGCCAAATCCAGAAACATCCATTTTCTCACTTTTCATGGGCAGCCAGTAAATCTTGCCAATTTAACATCCATATTATGGCTGCTTTTTCTCTGCTGCTACTACAGAATACCATATTACAGGCCCTTGTCACCTGCTATTTGTCATGTAGACCTTTTCAGCATTGGTCTCTTTACTGTTGATCTTACTCCTTACCAGAGGAGTTTGGACTCTGAAGATTTTTAGCTAAGATGTAAGATAGATTTGCTGCTTCCCTCCTGAAAATTCTTTAATAACTTCCCTCATTTTAATCACTTATAATAATAGTTCCCAAATACTGGAAACAAATGGCACAAGAAAATTTGAGAGATTGTGGTGAGATTATTCTAAAATCTAAATACAGTATGAAAGATCATCTTTTAAAAGGATGTAATCTCAGAACACATTTTTAGTATCCTAAGGAATAGAAGAATAGCTGCTCATTGTTTTTATTGTTGCTGTTTTCAGTGGCCTTACATAGCAATATGAAGGATAGCTACAATTTAAGAACATAAATTTTGGTTCAGTATGTCCAGTGAAATTAATTTTGTACCTGATCTTTTACTACTCCCACAAATGATTGCTATGTAGAAAACATAAACAATTCTAGCCTCTAAACATAAGGAGCTATTTCATGCTTCTATGCCTTTGAATGCTTTAGTTCTTCTACCTGGAATGATTTTGCCCTGGATCACGTGGGAAAGTATTATACCTCAAGACCCAGCCCCACTGACCTCTCCTCTGAGACACTCTTGCTGTTCTACCGAACTCGAATTGATTACTCTCTGTGTGATTATATTTAACATATTTCTATTGTGGCAGTTATTTTGTTTGTTTGATATTTGTTTACACACCTATCTTTCATCCTGGACCAGTGGCTTTTTAATTGGCAGTCTCATGTGCATGTGCATTTTTAAAACATTATGAAGAAGATAAGATTGAAGAAGACATGTCTCTTTGTTCAGGGAAATATCACATCTTAAGGAAGATAAAATATGTATTTAAATAGCTATAACACAGAGACACTTGGGTGGCTCAGTTGTTAAGTATCTGCCTTCGGCTCAGGTCATGATCTCGGTGTCCAGGGATCGAGCCCCTCATCGGGCTCCCTGCTCGGTGGGAAGCCTCCTTTTCCCTCTCTCACTCCCTCTGCTTGTGTTCCCTCTCTCGCTATGTTTCTCTCTGTCAAATAAATAAATAAAATATTAAAAAATAAAATAAATAGCTATAACACAAATGAATATCATGTTGGTGGAACAAACCAACAAAATTTTAACGATTTTGTTTATTTATATGACATATAATTCAGAAAGAGAATTTCCAGGGGTGCCTGGGTGGCTCAGTTGGTTGAGCGACTGCCTTCAGCTCAGGCCATGATCCTGGAGACCCAGGATGGAGTCCCACATCGGGCTTCTTGCTCAGCAGGAGGCCTGCTTCTCCCTCTCTCTGTCCCTCTGCTTGTGTTCCCTCTCTCACTGTGTTTCTCTCTATTGAATAAATAAAATAAAATCTTAAAAAAAAAAAAAAGAAAGAGAATTTCCAGCCAAGATGATTAGGTAAGGCTTTTCATGTAGAAGTTAGTCTATGAACTAGATGTAGAAGAATATTCAGGATTTGTGAGATCAGGGAAGATATTCCGTGTTGGTAGAATGGAATGAATGTGTCTTGGAGTCTGAAAGAATGTTGAGTCTTCTTTTGAAGAGTGTTGGTGCTATAGAACAGTGAGAGACAACAGTTTAGAAATATAAATGGAGCCAAGTGTGGAAAGTTTTAAGGCTAGGCTGAGAATTCAGTTGAAAACAGGGAGCTATAGAAACCTTTGGGCAGAAGGAGATGATCTGATCAGAGCTAAGAAGATTAATTTGGAGGCAGTAGTGGGATGTGGAGAGCAAATCTGGGTGTGAAGAGATTATGGCAGTCCAAGCAAGAGGCAGGTTGGTCTGAGATATAGTCAAAGCAGTGGGAATAGAAATGGGTCAGGGATGCTGAAGGCAGAAGAAATTGGCAACTACTCTGATGTGGAGAATGAAGAAAAAGAGTGGGAAATTATATTTGGAAGTTTTGGAACTATAGTATGAATAAATAGAGAAGAATCAAGAGGTGTTGTGAGGGTAAAGGTGTCTATTCATCTGACCTTACATAACTTGCATAATTAAAAAAGCTGTTGAGCAACAGTGAGATGAAATGTGTTAAATATCTTCCCTAAAAATAATTTAACTATAGTTTGTAATAATATAAGCTTTATTTATTTTTTTTTTAAAGATTTTGTTTATTTATATGACAGAGAAAGAAAGCACAAGTAGGCAGAGTGAGAGGGAGAAGTAGGCTCCCTTCTGAGCAGGGAGCCCAATGCCAGGCTTAATCTCAGGGCCCTGAAATCATGACCTGAGCCAATGGCAGACATTTAACTGAGCCACTCAGTTGGCTCAGCTAATAGTGTAAGCTTTAAATCGATAATGCATTTTCTTTCTGTTTCTAAGAGGTCTATCATATTCTTCCCAACCACGCTAGTTTGGGCAGGAGTTATTGTTTTTTGCTAAATGGCAAAACATGTGGACGAGATCCTTTGGGACAGGTAGTCCATAGCTGACCTCACAATGCCACAGATACATGGTCAAGCCCAGTCCAATGATCGAAATCTGGCCCAAACTGACAAGGGCCCATTAGAAATGTGGGCTAACTCAAACTGATCTATAAAATAAACATGGTCCCTGTCAAAATCCTGGTAGACTTTATTTGGTAGAATTTGTTAAGTTGGTCCTAATTTTATGTGGAAGTGCAAAAGCCAGTCCTGATCTGTGCAATGGAATACTATTCGGCAATAAAAAGTCCCATGGTCTGAGTGTTTGTGCTCTCCTCCACTTCCCCTGCCCCCTGCCATTTGTTTGTTAAAATCCTAATGCACAGTGTGATGATATTAGGAGGTGGGGTTCTTGGGAGTCCTTCAGCCATGAAGGTGGAGTCCTCATGAGTGGGAATAGTGCTCTTTGAAAAGAGACCCCACAGAGCTCCCTAACCCCTTCCAGCATGTGAGGACACAACAAGAAGTTGGCAGCCTGTAGCCTGGAAGAGGGTTCTCACCCGAACCTGACCATAGTGGCACTCTGCTCCTGGACTTAGAGCCTCCAGAACTGTGAGAAGTAAATTTTTATTGTTTATTTAAAACAAACAAACAAATAAACGGGCATCTGGGTGGCTGTTAAGTGCCTTTGTTAAGTGTTGTTAAATGTCTGCCTTTGGCTCAGGTCATGATCCCAGAGTTCTGGGATGGACCTCCACATCAGGCTGCCTGCTCCATGGGAAGCCTACTTCTCCCTCTCTCACTCCCCCTGCTTGTGTTCCGTTTCTAGCTGTGTTTCTCTGTGTCAAATAAATAAATAAAATGTTAAAAAAGAGGGAGAGAGAAAAAAATGTGGCTCACTAACTGGTTGTTGTTTAAAGAGCTAAGTATTGCGATAGAAAACTGATCCAGTCATCTTATTTCCTGTAGAGCTATAAGACTTGCTTAGTTTTATCCAGGAGATTGCCCTGAGGACAGGATTGTCTTTTCTCAGTCTTTGTCTATAGGTGACAGATGGTTGGCAGACACTGACTGACACTTTTTGTCACCTAATTTTTTCGAAAAGATTCCCATTTGTCAGAATTTGAGCATATATATTTTCCTATTTCAAAATCTTATCTCAGCTCCTATTTCAGTTTTGTACAGATATTTACCTTTTGGCTCTCACATAAAGTAAAAGTTTTCTAAAAGACCCAGCACTATATTTAATGGCTCCTTTTAGGCAGAGACAACCAGAGCATTACTGAAATCAAATTAATTGGCCAGAAGGGACTGAGCCTGGAAGCATTTTGGATTAAAACTGTTCTTTTTGCCACTGTCTGGGACAATATATTTCAAATAAAACTGCTTTACATACAAGTTCTGTTGCAATTCAATTCTATAGAGACTTTTCCTTTCTCACAAAACATCTAGAGTATTTTTTCAATAAAAAAACTGTGACTTGGGATTCTGTTTTATCTTTTTCATATTTCCCATGATGAAATTAAAAATAGCTCACCTGTTTTATGCACTGTGTTAGAGTGCCTTTATGTAAGTACATTATAAGGGTTTATAAGTATATACGTGCATATATTTTAATATGTAAGCCTGTAGCTACAGGGCATTTGTGAGATGAGAGACAGCCTTAAAGAACAAAGAATGAAAAATCTTGTAGGATATACAATACTTGTTAAAATTTATTTGAGTTTTGCTGAAGTAGTTTTGTCAGAAAATGCACTAGATAATGCAGATCTTCACTTTTGAAATAATTGAAATTGGGAAAGGGTGTTTTGAAGATTGTATGCATATCCATATATATTATTTTATCAATACATATATATTATTTTGATGTATTTTGTCATGAAAAATTGTAGTTAAGCCTATAAATACAGAAAATGAGAGACACATTTCTTAAATGAATGTACTGGAACTCTTTGGAAAGTGAGAGCAGAGAGGGTTACCACTTCTTTTTAAATCAGGCTTTAACCGTTTCTTTAGGTCCTACTAGATGCACTTTGAGACATGTCTGTATTCTCAATTTCCGTGTTTCTCCAGTCCTTCTGGTAATGGTAATACAGAACTTTAATTTTGATTTTGCTTTTTGTTTTCTTTGAAACAGAGTTGATAAGTGATCCTGATGGAATGAGATAATGAGAAAGGAGAAAATATGGCTCAAAAAAGGGACGTTAAAATAAAGTTTTTTTCTTTAATGATTTTTTTTTTTATGCCAAAGTAGTTAAAGGCCTCCCTTTCTCAGCCAGTGGAAGTACTCTCTTTAAACTCAAAATATGTCAAAAGAAAACATTTAAAGAAAATTACTAGGATTGAGATTTTATTTTGAAAACGTAGGAATTTGTCAGGGTGAAAATGACTATAGGAAAAAAAAAAGATCTGGAATGGGGTCATGGAGATTCCTTAAAGTAAATTTGGTATTGTATGTATTTTCTCTTAAAACTCATTTGGCTTTTAATACTAGAAAGGAAAGGTTGATGTGAGGAAGGTTGTAATTGGAATTCAGAACAGTTAAATTTTATGAGCGTAGACCTTATTAGTAAGGGGTTTGCAGAAATCGAATCAAGACCTGAGTTAAACTTTTGAATTTCCTTCTTATTATTTTTTTAAAAATGAAATCAAGAGAACAGTTGAGGGCGCCTGGGTGGCTCAGTGGGTTAAAGCCTCTGCCTTCGGCTCAGGTCATGATCTCATGGTCCTGGGATCGAGGTCCGCATCGGGCTCTCTGCGCGGCACAGAGCCTGCCTCCTCCTCTTTCTCTGCGTACCTCTCTCCCTACTTGTGATTTATCTCTCTGCCAAATAAATAAATAAAATCTTAAAAAAAAATAGAACAGTTGAAAGTATAACGTTACAAATACCCGTATAACCCTTCCTTTATTTACCAATTGTTAACATTTTGCCACATCTCTGTCTCCATGTTTTCTTTCTTTTTTTTTTTTTTTTTAAAGATTTTATTTATTTGACAGAGAGAAACACACCAGAGAGGGAACACAAGCAAGGGGAGTGAGAGAAGGAGAAGCAGGCTTCCCGCTGAGCAGGGAGCCCAATGCAGGACTTGATCCCGGGTCTCCAGGATCATGACCTGAGTTGAAGGCAGTCACTTAACCAACTGAGCCATCCAGGCACCCCCATATTTGTTTGTTTGTTTGTTTGTTTTTAAGATCTTATTTATTTGACAGAGAGAGAGAGACAGCGAGAGAGAGAACACAAGCATGGGGCACAGGAGAGAGAGAAACAGGCTTCCTGCTGAGCAAGGAACCCAATGTGGGACTTTTCAGGCACCCCTCTCCATGTGCTTTCTAAAAAAAGAACTTTTGGAAGTACATTGGTAAGCTCACAACATGTTACATGACGTTTAACTGTTTTAGCAGGTAACTACAACATAATCATGATGACATTATCACACTTGGGAAATTTAACATTATAATAATAATATATAATATCATATACTCATATTTACTCATCTTTGCCATATTTGTATTTACTCAAATGAATCTAAAATGTCCTTGTTAGCTTTTTAATTTTCAGTTCAGGATCTGATTAACAATATTACAGAGTATTTGTTCGCCATGTGTCCTTAGAGTCTTTTGATTGAGGACAGTCCCTTTACAGTTTTGTTTTTCATGATTATGGTAGTTTTGAAGAATTCAGGGTAGCAGTCTCATAAACTATCTCACAGTCTGGATTTGTCCAGTTTCTTCCTTAGGATTAGATCAAGTTAAACATTTTGTTAATAATATATAGATGATGCTTTGGACTTTCCATTGCTTAAAACCAAAAGGCTAATGATGTCTGTTTTTTTTTCCCTCTTATTGGTGGTATTAAGTTTGATCACTTAGTTAAGTTCATATCTTCAAGATTTCCCTGTTGTAAAGGTGTTTTTTCCCCTTGATAATTAATGTGCATACTACACATTGTACTTTGAAATTGTGTGAATATTCTGATCCTCAGCAAGTTTTCAGACAGTAGTTTTAGCAACTGTTGATAACTAAATCATTATACTGATGTTTGAAAATGATCTTTTGATTCTGTTATTCTACATTAATTAACTGGCATGTTCTACAAAGAAGAGCTTCTACTTACCTTTTTAGTATAGCTATGGACTCTTGGATTCTTTTTTGTTCAATACCTTAGAACGTTATTATTATTATTCTTTTTGACAATTTACTTTAGCCCCAAATCAGCCAATGGGATATCTCACAGCCTGGTTCCAGTGTCCTTTGACATGTGTCTAGTGGGACTTAATCCTTCAGTAATGGATGCTAATCTCTATCTCTCAGATCCCCACTTTAGGAATAATGGATTTATCACCAGTTTTTCCAAAGATTTAGGGCTGACTCAGCTATCCACTCTCCCTGGGAATTGTTCTTGACTGACTATGGTTACCTTATTTAATATCACACTTCCTTTCTGGAGAAGGGTGTGTGTGTATAGGCTGGGAATCTGTATCCAGTGACTAAGTCAATGGAGGTATAAAAACGCTTTGCCCTTTCTCTTCAATTCAGGACAGTTCTGATGAACCATGTTAGCTTCAGAGCTCCCTGTGAATTTGGGCTGGGGCTTGTTGTGAGTCCAATACAGACCAAATTCTCTCTCTACCCAAATTTGTTTTTGTTCCTTTTTCCCACATTTATTGATTCCAAGAGCATTCTTTAATGAACTTCCAGTTTGCTAATTTTCATCAGAGTCTGTTTTCCTGCACAACCAACCTGTTAGACTTGATCACACTTAAAAATGGGATTTTTAAAAAAAGATTTTATTTATTTATTTGACAGAGAGAGAGATCACAAGTAGGCAGAGAGAGAGAGAGGAGGAAGCAGGCTTCCTGCTGAGCAGAGAGCCCGATGTGGGCCTCAATCCCAGGACCCTGAGATCACGACCTGAGCTGAAGACAGAGGCTTTAACCCACTGAGCCACCCGGGCATACCTAAAAATGGGATTTTGGAGCTAGAGTACCCACTGCTTGTTTAAGATGGAGTACAAAAAGCCCCTGGTACAAGGTGGCAATTACAAAGCATTCACAGTAGGTAAAATGAGATACTATATTGGGGAAGGACAATTCAATAGTGGGTGCACTGTAGTAAGTTTTTGAGATATGTGTGAGAAATAGTGATTACAAGGGCAATGGTATTGAATAGTGCTTCCTGGGGGCAATTGATTGATGTTTTGGGAAGGGAGAATGGAAGACTGAAAATTAACCATTGATAAAGGCTAAATGGGAAAGCCAGAGGGCCTCCTTAGAAACACATGAAGAGACTCTGGTCTCCCACAGTGTAAGGGCAGAAAAGGCTGAGGAACAAGCTCAGGATTTAAGGATAGCAGATCTCTAGAGAAAGTTAAATTCTCCAGCCAGTTGAGTCTACTTTGACAATGCTCCAGCTCTAACTGGCAAAGATTGGGACCCAAATGCTTGCTGCATTTGAAAATCTGAATCCTCAGATTCACTAAGATCCTCTGAGCCTGCAGAAATAGCCCACCACTCTTGTAAAGAGAAATCTATTTCCTCTAAAAATAGGGTGTGGTTTATCAATTTTAAATGAAAAGCTAAATTTGCAATGTTAAAAGTTGGCTTTGATATAAATTTATTAGCTATGAAGGAAAATAGGCTTTGATGGGAGGAAACAAGTAACATATTGATTTAAACATTTAGAGCAATGTTAAGGTTAGGTAGAATTTCTTTAATTCTCATGAGATAGTAACTTGCTTGGGGTAAGAAAATGGAGATGTTGCAAAGCATAAAAGAATTCATTGGTATTGGGTTTTTCAAAGTATTGCATGGAAGGCTTGCTTTGACATTAAGTTTAAACAAACATCTGTTTATTACTAAAGCAGGCAAGTATTCCAGCCTATAGAAGAATCATAAAGGAAGTTAAAAATATTTTCTATAAAGAAAAGATGTGCAAGATACTTATAAATACATTTTTTGTAGGGGAAATAATATTTATCGATCATTTTGTCATGCTCAGCTTTCATTGGTAGGCCGTTGGCCTTCACTGAAAAAAGTCAAGTGAGAGGTTGTGTATATCTGTCTCACTGCCTGGCTAAATTAAACCAGACACACTATTATAAGGCCATTGGCTCTAAACTTGAATTTTTCAAGATTAAGGTTGATGTTTGTTTAATATCCAGCCAAAATTCATTATCTCTAGAAACAATATGTATGTCTTTTTCAATTATGGAAATTCACCAAGATTCTGGATATGGTATTTCATAGAAAGGACTAAGTTCATTTGTTAATCATTTACCGTGATGTGGCAAACTGCTTAAGAAGTGAAGAGCATCTCTGCTAGCTAAAAAGAGGTACCAGTAGGCAGCTGATCCCCTGTGCAAAAGCACAGAAACTTAAATAAGCAAATATTTTGACTTATGAGCAAGTGTACTATCAGGCAACAGTTGCACCTAAATGAGAGCCCCACAGAGTTTCCACTAGATAGCCACCCCGTGTAGAGACAGGACACTCCCCAACTCATACACTTGTTGATGCATATGACCTTCCCTTCCCTGCAAGCCAGTATGGATGGGATCGATAGCTGACACATGGACCTAGGCCGGCCAGAATCCTCTTGTATGAGCTTGTATATACATCAAGCTGGGGTAATCATTTTCTCTCACGAATCTGAATAAAGAAGCAGAGAGAAAATTTGACTGTTACTTTCTGTATTTCCTTGAAAGTAGTGTCAGATTTCAGTTTGGGGAGAACAGAATCATTCTTCACAAGAGAAATGGTGGAATGGAAGGCGTAGAGCTTGGAGTGAGTATACAAATTAAGGGAAAAGGGAGGAGGAAAGAAAAGAAGGGATAAAAAAAAAAAAGCCTGACTTGACTGGAACAGAGAACTGTATATAGTGCTGAGTGAAAAATAAGGCCTTATAGAACATATGGGATCAGGTGATTTCCCACTGAGGAGTATGAATTCTGCCCAGTAAACAATGACTGAAGATCTCTCTAAACCATAAAGCAAGAGAATGACATCTTTAGAGCAGAAGGCATGAAGTGTAAGGTAGCACTGACTTGCAGGAAAGCTGGGGACAGAGATACCTGCAGGAAGACCAGCCTGGGAGTGGAGGTGACAGGAGTCTGGCCAGGAAAACTGCCCTATAATGCAGAACCTTAATTTGACCCTTTTATTGTTAGCTTCTCATTATTCCTTTTCTTTGCTCCTTTTTTAAAAAAAAATATTTATTTATTTGGGGGAGAAAGAGACAGCATGTGTGCCCAAGTGAGGGGACGGGCAAAGGGAGAGGAAGAAAGAGAGAAGCAGACTCCATTGGCAGTGGAGCCTGAGAGCAGGGCTCTCTATTCTATGACTGAGATCATGACCTGAGCTAAAACCAAGAGTCAGAGGCCTTTTAACTGACTGAGCCACCAAGGTGCCCCTCCTTTACTCCTTCTTCTTGACTTTATTCTACTCTTCCATGTTCCCTTTCCTACTTTGTGGTCACGTTTTAAGCAATATCCACTATTGAAAAATTCCTTAAGTTAGTGACTCTCCTCTCCTGAATTGCTCTAACTTCACTAGATGGGTTTTCTGAAATAATTGCATTTTTTTTTGCATAAGAATACATATTACTATAAAATATGGGAGGTTAGTATTTTTTCTTGGATATAGAAATTTCATCAATTTTCAAAAATCGTTAGGCTATAAAAAGTCAATTAGATCTTCCAAGCTTATTTTGACCCTGCTTATATTTTCTCCTCCATAAACATGCTTACCAACTTTGCTGCTTCATGTGTCACTAGACTGAAGAATTTGAAAAATATATAAGCATCTTCTTTTAATAAGTATGAACTAATACTAGAGAAGCCCAACCACAAAGAAGATAAAAAATTAATAATAAAATAAGGGCAAGAAAAACAAATATATGTTTAACTCTTAGAAAGTTCACTCTTTGATGTGTATATAAGTGAGTTAGCATTATGGAGGGATTGCTCTAATGAATCCTCTTCAGGAGGCCAATTGAAAAATAATATGAAATTAAAAGAAAATCACTGATTTGTTAATAAAAGTAAACTGGAAATCAGAAATGATTTACCAAAATTCTGTCTTTTGACAACTTTGTTAGCACTTTTTTGGGGGTGAGTTCAAGAATAAACTTTACATTCATCTAATTTATTTACTGCACAGACCTGCTTCATTTTCTTGGTTTATGGTGCACATAGATGAGGGTGATTTTTATGATGGGGTGGTGAGTGGAGGAATTTTTTTTTTTTTTTGTAGGATTAAGGGAAAGTTATTTATCAGCTGCAGTTCATCTAATCCTAGTTAGTAGTTGCAAGCTTTCTTTTTACAGTGATCTCACTAGTAAACTACAGTTAAGGGACAGAATGTCATTAGCTGATACCTCACCAGTCAGAGAGCTCCAACCATATGATTCCCACTGCACCCCACTTCTTTCATAACTCTGAAGTCCTTCAGCTCTGTCTCCAGGTGGGTCTCCCCTGTGAAACTGTACATGGGTCTTTGATTCAGGAGTGATGGTGGAGTGATTACATTTGGTAGAGATATTACCAGATCCATACCCAAAGGATCACTATAAAAACTTAAAACCATATCAACACACTGTGATGTTGACTTTAATGCCCTTTACATTTTTTTCTTCTTTGTGCCCTGTGATTTTGTCTTTGCACTTTTAAGACATTTAATTAATATTTTTTTTCAAACAGTACCTATTCCTTTTTTAAAAAATATTTATTTATTTGAAAGAGAGAGCGAGAACAAGAGAGCAGACTCATGCACACATATGTGTGAGCAGGGGAAGACGAAGGGAATCATGAACAGACTCTGCACTGAGTGCTGAGCACAGAGCCTGTTGTGGGGTTCAATCTCATGACCCTGAGATCATGACCTGAACCAAAGCCAAGAGTTGGACGCTTAGTCAATTGAGCCACCTAGGCAACCCGAGACTTGTAGTTAATATTGGTGGCTGATAAGCCGAGGACCAGAACACAGCAGCCTCTTGATAGAAATGACTTTTAATAAGATAAAAGTGCTTCAGCACTTTCAGAGATTTGCTTGGGATTCCCCTAGATGTCTCCTTCAGTCTTGTTCTTGTTTCTCTTGAATGCCACACTCTGTGCTCACCTGATGCTGTCTGCTGCCAGTCATTCAGGATATCTTGGAAATTCTGAGCTCCGATTGTTTTGCTTTTCCTGCCTTTGCTTCAGTGGCAGAGCTCACACACTGCCAGTGATTTCCATAATATGACAGTTTGTGAATGTTAATATTACCCTAATTAAAATGCCTGTCTGCTTTTTTGTGCCTAATCCTCACTGATCCCCTGCAGAGTCCAACAACTGGGCTGTGAAAAGTCCCCCAAATTGTGCAGCTGTTTAATGGCTCTCACTTATTCACTTCAGCACTCATAAATGACAGATCACAGAAAATCAGAAACTCAGATGTCAAAACAGACATTGAAAATTCCATGAAAATCCAAAGGGCCAGAACCTTCCTGACTTTTGTTCTCTTAACTGCATCACTGAAGAGACAGCATGATTTACCTGGGCCACCACCAAAGTGCAAATGAGCATGAATTTGAAAATCCTCAGGAGTGCTTTTCTGAAACTGGTTAATGAGAATGCTAAGGGAGACAGTGAGCATGAGTCAAATCCTTCTTGATCATCTATTGCTATGCACCAGGCACTGTATGAGGCACTTCCATAATATCGTCTGATTTTGTTAAATCAGTGCTCTGTATATCTGAAACTTATATTTTCCACTTCCTATCTGGGCCTCATCTTTTCCTGAGGGAGTAACCAGGGAAGTTTGTTGAGAAGAAATGCTTTAGGATTCTCAGAGGAGGTTCAGGTACAAATACAATTGAGAATAACAGTATTGTGACTTAAATAACCCTCAAGATATAGTTAATGAGTGACAGTTGTTTAAGAGGAAAGATACCAGTCATTATAACCTTTTGAGAGATTCCTGCATCATAAATGATATATTTTATGTATATGATTTATTTTTTTTAAAATTCTCTTTATTATAGAAGTAAGCAGCAAATTTGTAAAGAACATGAAGCAAAAGTAAGAAATTAAACAAGGATTTGACATAGCGACAGCCATGTTCAACAATGTATAGGTAGCTATCGCTACATAACATACACTCTGAAAGTGGGAGGTTTACAATAAGAATCATTTAAATTTACTCATATGTCCACCCACTAGCTTGGAGTGAAATGATCTAGGTGGAACTTGGCTGGGTTCCAAGCCTCAGATCTGGGGGCTGGCTGGGTGGCGCTCCTCCACCTGTCTTTCATTTTCCTTGGAGCGGTGGGAGAGTCAGGGCATAATCTTCTCATTGCTCTGAAAGAGGCGCGAGAGAGTAAGTGACCAATGGGCAAGCCCATTTCAAGTCTTTACTTGAGTCACTTCTAACATCCCATAGGTCAAAGTTAATCATGTGGCCACTTCTGAAATCAGTGGAACAGTGAAATAAAGTGTGATCATATTGGAAAGGTTCAGGGAAGGGAAGATTTCCTGAATAGAAATCCAAGGTATTTCTTCTGGATCGGCTCTTCTCAGTTTTACAGATGATACAAATTTTATAATGCAGAGTCTTTTCCTGGATTTCATCATTTAGTTAAATGCATTTTCTAGGCCCCCACCCTTTCCTCTGCTGTTTCTTCTGCCCGAAATGTCCTGGCTGACTCAATTCTACTTATAGTTCAAAATTTCCTCAGTATTATTTTCTCTAAGAAGATTGAACTAAGTGTCATTCCTATTTTTAATGTGGCCCTTAACATATTATTTTGAAATTCTCTAAGTATATATTTGTCTCCCATAATTGACAGTAAGCTTCTCCAGGACAAATTTCAGGTCTTCATGCTAGATACTTAATACATTTTTTGTGAATTGAAATGAAAGGGTATGTTCTCACCTTGTTCTGCTATCACCTGTAACCATTTTCCAGATGGTATACGGAATATACACACAATATTCCGGTAATGATAAAGATACACTCCCAAATTCACAAGGCTTCGGAATTAAAAAGATGCATCTAAAATCACCTGATTTGAGACAAGAAGCCTCTCTCTGTCCTCAGTTCCCATACTTTTACTCTCTGTAATTTTCTACTCTTAAATATTTTTAAAACCTCATTATATCTGTTTTCTGTTTTCACCTTTGATTCTAGTATTGACAAATGATGCTGGAAAAATTGCAAAACTGTAGAGACTCTAGATTTTTAATCTTAGTTGGATTCTGAAAGAAAGTCATCTGGCAGTCCTTTAGCTCATCAATAATCCCTTCCAGTCTTCCTGGCTGCTTCTATAGTTCTTTATAGAAATTTTAGTGCTCCAACTCCTATCCTCATCCATTTTCTTTTTCTAAACTATTAGTAGTTGCTTGTAGAAAAAATTATAGGAATTGTCTATGTTGTCTTTATCAGAAGAATATATGCAGCTGCTTAGACATATCATTTCTTCTTTTCCCTGATGCTTTGGACTTTATCTTCCTGGTCTTCACATTGTGATGCTGATTTTCTCTCTCAGATATTCTTTATCTACAATTCATTCATCCTCTTTTCTTTCTAAATATATACTTTAAAAACACTCGTGTCAATGCACTTTTTCATATGTTACCAATTAGAAAATGAGTACCTGGGTGTGATTATCTTAGGGCCTGTGGTACCTGTTACACTACAGTTTTATGTCCGTCCCACAGCAACGGTCTCTATTATCCCAATCAGGATGACGTCTGGAGTGAGGTGGAGTGATAATCCCTTCCGCAGCGTTGGGTACATGGCCAGAGGATGAGCAGATGATAAACAGCAAGAGCAGAAATAGAGAAACGTGTCTCATTGGTCTTTGAAGGCAGAGGTGCCTATGTTAAAGTTTAGATCAAGGGATCAGTGGTTTGCAAAATACAGGTACAAAGCATGATAGGTAGGGTAGGGTTCATTGGATTATCAGGCTGGTGGTTGGTGAATGTTTGAGGGCCATTGCCCACATGTGGAGTACTAAGTATTTCTTTTATCAGCATGTATGCAGGCGTCACACGTATCCATTACAAGACAAGGCTCAGTTAGAATGTACGGTGAGTAGTGCATAATAAATACTTTGCTTGACTGTGTGAATTGGCAGGACAGGTATTTCTTTTTTTTTAATGAATAAATTAGCACTTTATTTAAGGAACTCAGAACCAGGACAAGGAAGGGCATGATCTTCTCCAACACAAGTCTTTATTCAGGCTAGTTCTTTCCATATCATTTGGGACTAAGTTTGGGATTTATTCCAAGAAAACTGTTAAATGCAACGTCTCTATCATTCTCTGTTCTCACTTCATAGTCTTTGCACAAATATTTTATTATCTTCTTAAATGTACCATGGTAGGCACATCTCAAGAATAGTAAGGGGTTCCTGGGTGGCTCAGTTGGTTGAGCGACTGCCTTTGGCTCAGGTCATGATCCCGGAGACCTGGGATCAAGTCCCACATCGGGCTCCCTGCTCGGCAGGAAGCCTGCTTCTCCCTCTCTCACTCCCCCTGCTTGTGTTCCCTCTCTGGCTGTGTTTCTCTCTGTCAAATAAATAAAATATTTAAAAAAAAAAAAAGAACGGTAAGAAGTGTTTATGAAAAATCCCCATCTTACAAAAATTTCACAATAGACACATAAATATAGAGCCACACATTCTGACCTGGAGCCATCTTGTGTTAGAATGAATTTTGAACTTTTTCCCATTGGCCGGTACATATAGGCAATTTCAAAGCTGAGTTGCTTTTGTTTTGTCTACTTAATTTCTTCTAAGAGGACCATTTCTTTTCCATCTGCTTTATTTCTCTTCTATTTTGTTGACTTCAATTCTTTTGTAGTTCTAAGTGTCTCTCCTAGAAGTGTTTTTTAATTCACTCTGCCCATTTTTGGGAAAAGATGTAGTGGAAAAGATGACTTACATTAAATTTTGAGAAAGGGTAATTAAACTCTGTATTACTTGCTCAAACTTTTCCTTTTGCTTGAAATGCTGTGCCAATCCGAGACATTTCACAAAATTTCATTCAATTTTTAGTCGAATGGTTTCTCCTCTTTCTCATTCAAGTAGTGTCTGCTCCTTCTGTTCAAACCACCAGTTCAGTAGTCTTTACATTGCATTCCACTAAATCATATGTTTATGTTTCCCATGTAGACTTTCCTTCAAAATATTGTGTCATGACATTGTATAGCCAATACTTAACTCATTTGTGATACGTAAATGGAAGAATGTGGAAGTCTCAAGAGGATTATTACGAAAATAGGTGCAAGAAGGAGGATCATCGATGAAAACCAACTTAACATTCATAGTGAACTGGTAGGTCATATATGATCACAAGCCATCATTCTTAGGAGCCTGGGAAAAATAAAAAGAACCTGAATGAACACATTGGCTTTCTTCCTGAAGTGATAACCTGCTGATTGCACCATTCTGGAAAAAGGAGTAAAAAAAAAAAATCAATTTTGAGTTAATGTGTTGAGGATGGGGTGGAGAACAATGTTCATTTTAGTCACTAAGACTGATTGAGGGTGTGATCAGTGCTCACTGCAGAAAATTACTTCAAATTAACTGAAAACTTATTATTATCCAAGCCCCAAATAAGGCCTAGTTTAATGCAGTAGGAAGGAAGTACATTTCAAATAGATTCGTTTATCTATCCATCTGCCTCAATCTAATTTACAATTTGCAATTACAAGCATTTCATTAATCAGTTAACAAGGCATATTTATAAGGCACATTAATTCATAGGTTACAACAGTAAACTGACTTATTTTAAAGCCACCCTTGGTATTTTACCAAGGAAAAGCTAATGCTGTTTATTCCAGTGCTTGGTTTTATATTAAAGTGTTAGATTGGGAATTAGGTTTAAGATGTAAATCAACCATTATGTTAATAAATGCTTTAGTTTATCATTAATAGTTTAAGGAGGTGAGTTGTTGATTGAGCCTGGATAATATATGATAGATGCAACATGAATATCAACATTTCAAAAAACAGGCAAGAGAAGAGCATGATTAAAGTACTTATCTTTCATGTGGCATGTTGGCTTCCTGTCTTTGTTATCTCTGTGAAATATGATCACAGTATTTTGTGATTTCTGAGATTCACGTTTTAAAACACATTATCAGGAAAAATGATACAATTTTTAAGTTCTTAGATGCATTTATAGGCAGCTATTCTGTAATATTTAAGTTACTGAATAAGCATTTTAGAAAACGTAATATAATCCTCATTTCCTGCACTTTTGAATTATAGGTCTAAAGTATGTGACTGAGATGAGTAATCATCCCTAGCAAATGTATATACTTTTTCAATTCAATAACATATAAGCTTTCTTTTCTTGGTCTGGAGGCCTGCTGATAGAATAATTTTGAATCTCAGTATTTGTATATAAGTTTCCGTCTTCAAGTTCTCATTTGTTAAATCGAGCCCAAAGCCAGATTTTAGTCTCTTGGATGGTTTCTGTTGTTTCACCTTTCTGAGCCAAACTTGTTCTCAGTTACTCTTTTACCTAACCTGACATTGACTATCTTATTATGTGTGAAAAATATTATCAGAGGCATGATTAATGTTTGCTGAAACTCCTATGTCCTAACAGCTAATCCAAAACCTCATGGTTCAGTGGCAAATATTATCTGATAATTATAACCCTACTACCATTTTTAAAAGGCGCCAGAAACATGTAAATCTGATCTTATATTTGCCATCCATCAGTGTTGCATATGATTAGCTTCTTGTGCCTGAAGCTTTAACAAAAAGTATTGATTAGATTTCAGATAATGCTACTGGTAGTAAATGTTGAATTTTGCTGCAGGTAAAATGTGTCCTGTCAAATAATAATCAGCAGCAAATTCATGTGTATATTTGAGAAGAGAATTCACCTTTGGCAGGTCACAAACAGACATAGACACTAATACTGATTTGAGTATTCTTACTAGTTTTGAAAACTTACCATGCACATTCTTAGAAACAGCTTGGATTTGGATATTTATTCACATTAATATTACTATATGCATTCCTTCAATTAAAAGCTTCACTAAGGACAGTTAATCATATTCATAATGTTCAGTTTTCCACCTATGGAAAATGGCCATGTTTTAAAACCATGCTGCACCTTTTATCAAGTCCCTATGGCATGTCTGGAAGAATGCTAAGACAGAGGCCATAGTTTCAGTGGGAGGTCACTGGGAAAGCAACCCTCACCTGAATCTGGATTCAAGTGAGGGAACAGGCTGGGAACTGCAGGAGTGTCACTATGCCCCTCTGGATTTCAGTCCCTATAAGACTAGATTATCTCCAAGTCATTTCCAGTTCCAGGAAAAAAAAATCATTTTCAAAACCAATATATTCTAGTTTTCAAGCCATTAGACTCCTCCTCACTTTTTTTTTTTAATTATTTGGTATATTTTAGGAACTGCAATGTAATTAATTGTTAAAGTGATTCCTATACTCCCTAGTTGAATTGATTCGGACAGCCTATTTCTTTGTGACTTTCCCTCCTAACATAAGCAAAACATAAGCAGATTCCATATGTTAAAAAAGGAATGAATATGTGAATAAACTGAACAAAAAATACCTGTATTCATGATTAAGACCTCTTCTCAGAAAGGCAAAGTTGTGCTTTAAGACTCTGTTTTGTCCAGAAATGTGGAGAGGGACAGATAGAGGAAGTATTCAGATAGCTACACAATTAATTCATGTATGATAACCAAGTGGGAACCTTCATTTTTCAAAAAGCTTTTGAATAAAGATTTGAATTGCTACCATTTCACCTCTAGAGAACTGAACACTTTCTTAATATTATAAGTTATTTCATTAAATAGCATTTAATATCTACAATAAACTATACTGCAAATGGCTAAGCAAAGAACATTGGTATAGGGCAGCTTCTGACCTTGTCATTATCAGTTACAAAGGAAGAAGGCAATTTATTTTTGTATAATTGCATTTAAATTTTATGCCATAACAGTGGAAATGAGACTTAGTCATTTAAAGAGACACTTTAAAGATTAATTTAATGACACATACATTGGCTCTTTAAAGGGAGGCCTAAAGAATATTAAATAGGAGTTTTATTTGGAAAAATTCCTCACTTCTTTGCGGCCTATCTCAGGATCTATTACTTTAGCCTTGTACTGGATGGATGGGATTATGTGAGTGGCAGTGGGGAGAGGTGGCAGCTGGCTTTAACCCAGAGACCTTTCTATTTTCAAAAAGTGAAAATTCTCTCAGTCACCATAAGTTTAAATTAAATAATTTAGTATCAAATATCTAAAAACAATAACTAAATTGAAACGGGAAAAAAGCAAAGTGAGAGTAAGAAAACAGGGCAAAGGGCTGAAAATACCTTCTAAAACAAATAAACAAAAACCAACTGAAATCATAAAACTCTTAAGGCAGTGTGTTAGTAATTTAGGTTGTTATTCATGCACCAGCCAACTCCAAATTATAAGGTGCACTTGGACAGCACCCTGCCTTCGGGTTATGGAACCAGATCTCTTCCTTTCGGTTCCGCTGGTGACTTTCTGAGAGGCCTGGAACACGCTTCAAGGAAATTTAAAAGAAAGATAGTTGGTGGGGTTGGTAAGATGAGGGGGAAAAGAAGGATGGGAGGTTGTAGAAGGTTGAGGGTAAGGGAAAATTTGCATAGTACAGAGAAGAGAAAGGAGAGAGAGAAAAATTGAGAACTGTGGCATAATTGAGAATAAGGAAAGTGATTCATATGTTTTTAGGTTCTTGACATCTGTATGTTCCAGAAAATTATAAAAGAAAGCAACAGTATGAGTATATAAGTTAAACAATTTCTTCCTAGAGAGAATTTACCAGTCTTAGAAATCAGGAAATGAGGCTTACTTGGAGTCTCCATTATTATTCTGCTGGTCCCATTCTGAGACCCTTCCATGACTTGTTTATGGTGTACACACTGTTTCCAATATCACAGGTTTTGACTGAATTATTAGGACGTTGTAAACTACAAAGGATTTGAAATGAGATAATTTGTCATTTCAATGGGAGTTTAATACTGTTCATATCTTATTAAATATCCAACCTCAATATCTGAATTTAACATTCTGAATTAATTATCATGCTTTGTTTTAAAGCAACGTAGTAATAGAACATTTACACTTTATTGACTTTGACTTGGTAAAACATGAGTAATCTGGGCTCAAGTTTACCTTTGCAAAGAAAATCCTTCCTTTATAAGTATTACTAATTCAGTGGGGTAAAAATTTTGGTAAGAAAAATTATTATATTCTAACACTTTTTTTTCCCCCCCCCCGGAAGCATCAAAGTACTTCACAGGTACTCACTCTACTAAGAACAATCATTATGCTAGTTAGAGATATTTTAAATTTATTCTTCAGATAGGTTTCTTTCTTTCTTTCTTTTTTTTTTTTTTAAAGATTTTATTTATTTGACAGAGAGAAACACAGCCAGAGAGGGAACACAAGCAGGGGGAGTGAGAGAGGGAGAAGCAGGCTTCCCGCCGAGCAGGGAGCCCGATGTGGGACTTGATCCTGGGTCTCCGGGATCATGACCTGAGCCGAAGGCGGTCGCTTAACCAACTGAGCCACCCAGGCGCCCCTTCAGATAGGTTTCTTTCTTTTTTTTTTTTTTTTTTAAGATTTTATTTATTTATTTGACAGACAGATTACACGTAGGCAGAGAGGCAGGCAGAGAGAGAGGAGGAAGCAGGCTTCCCGCTGAGCAGAGAGCCAGATGTGGGACTCGATCCCAGGACCCTGAGACCATGACCTGAGCCGAAGGCAGAGGCTTAACCCTCTGAGCCACCCAGGCGCCCTTCAGATAGGTTTCTAATGGTCTTAGTGGATCCTCTGTTGGCCTACTTGAAGTGGAGTATATTACAGTAGGGAATTATTTAGCCCTCCTTTAAATAGGTCACTGTGACAAATACTATTATTTGGTTACTTGATGCCTGTTTTTCTCTTCTTACTGTTAACAGAACATGAGCTTCACTTAATGCAGCAATAACTCTAGGTATATATTCTCTTTCCCAATTTCCTTTGCAGCTATGTTTGGCCATGTAACTGTTAAATGACTTGAATGGTTAAAATCTGACCAATGAGACCAAAGTGAATGTCTACGAGGGTTTCTGGGAAAGCTTTTTTCTTTCTTGGTGACAGGGCAAAGCATCTGGTACTACTGTTCATCTTTTCTTTTCTTTTATAGTATTGATGTGATGTCTGGGGTTTCAGCATCAGCTAGAGCTTGTAACTAAGAGGTAGCAAACAAGAAGATGAAAGTTAAAACCATTCAAATTGTAGAGGGGGAGAATGGGAAGAGCCTGGATCCCTGATGGTGTTTCAGAATTGCTAATGTTAGGAAATGCCTACTATTATTTAAGAAAAATAAGTTTTATTTATTTAACTCATTCTTAGACATTTTGTCAGTTATGGTCAAATCCACTCTTAGGTGATATAAGAGGTGTGTGACTGTGTACCAGAATATATATATATATTGGTTTGTCCTTTCATTTATGATGACTGTGAGGTTTATTTCAGTTGATAAATGTGGATTTCTTATGTTCACCTACCTTTCCATTAAGGGGAAAATAGAGAAATAAAAGGCAAAAAAGAAAAGGGAAAGATAGAAAAATAGAGCTCGTGGGAAAGAAACTTAGGAGAGGTTATCTTGAGAGAAAAATAAGGAGTTAATTTCAAAAAGAAACAAAAATACAATGGTGAACTTGAAACTAATTATTTGCATTAGTCTCTATATACCTTATTTTACTCAAAAATATTTTTAAACGACACATTGTTTTGCCAAGAATGTGGACAGATTCAGAAGAGTGAAGTTACATCTGATGACTAGGAGATGCATGTTTCCACAGGATGGGGCTGCCCACTCTGTGCAAGAGGCTGTCTTGAGAATTCTCAGCCAAATCATATTTTTCTTCAACTTGTTAAAATGAATTGTGTATGTAAAAAAAGAATAGTCCTTGAGGTGGGCATGGTGATACATGGGGCCTTAAAAGCTCTGGTGATACCAGTGTGAAAGATGGAGCCATGTGGGAGGTACTACACGGAATTTTAGAACAGTCTCTTCTTTCCATGGTACCAGATTGGCACAGGTCTGGTGACCGATGTGTACCTACCTCTTAAAAGAAAAAGGCAGCTGAATTCTGCATTTGTTAGTGAAAATTAGTTTTTATTCATACAACATTTATACATCTGAGAGAGTTAAATAGTACTTGAAGGGCGCCTGGGTGGCTTGCTCAGTTAAGTGGCTTCCTTTGGCTCAGGTCATGATCTCAGGGTCCTGAGATTGAGCCCTGTGTCAGGCTCCCTGCTCAGTGAGGAGTCTGCTTCTCTTTCTGCCCTGCCACCTGCTTGTGCTCTCTCTCTGTCAAATAAATAAAATCTTAAAAAAAAATGTACTTGAAAAGACCTTAACACAATCAATCTTGTAACTCCCTTTCAGAAAAAATATGATTCCCCTTATTCCTTTCTTCTCATATATTCCTACTCTTAAACCCCTAGACAGAGTGTACTCTGAACACTCTTTCAGTGGATATATGCATATTATGTAATATTTCTTGCCTAAAATACAGAAATTGATTCTTAAAATTTTACCTATCTTCTTATTATCCAGAGAAATAACACTGGAGATATTTTGGCTTATTTCCTTACAATTAGCTATCTATGTGTCTATTTATCTATCTTTTCACATCCTCATGAAATCACATCTTACTGTAATTATGGATTTATATCAGGGCTTATTTCTTGTAAATTTGCATCATAATTATAAACTTACAGGAGTATATTTTCATTGGCTCAGGAGAATTTTCTGGGAAATGAAGTAATGAAGACCACACCCCAGTGAATAAATAGAAGGAAGAAGCAGGCATATAGAAGGGTGCATGTTAAATGTAGAAACCACAAATAATTGAATGTTGCTGGTAATAAACGAGGTTAGAAGTCAGTGGTTTACACTAGCACTTGCAAACTGATGGCTGTTAGCATGTTTTTGGTTTAGTTCATAGAGTTTCAGTTTTTTTTCTTTAAATTCACTTATGGCCAGCATTTATAAATTGATAGATTTCACATACAAAATCTGATATTCCATTTTTGAAAAGCCAAAATTGACAAATCAAGGACCACATTTCTTGTTTTTTGTTTTTTTTTAAAGATTTTATTTTATTTTTTACTTTTTATTTGAGAGAGGGAGAGAGCACTAGCAGGAGTTGCTGGGGGATAGGGAGAAGCAGACTCCCCACTGAGCAGGGAGTCAAGGGCCACATTTCTAAGAATATTGTATAGAGGCAGTAGTGGATACTCAGCAAGATGGAGCTTGTGCTCCCTTCTCTGCTTGTTGCCTCACAGTCAACCTGGTTTCTATAGGCATTTGGATTTATAATACTAGGGGGCCAGTCTAGATAAGCCCTTCATAATTATTTATTAATTATCTTTTTTGTGTGCATGAGAGCATAATTTTTCACTTAGCTCAACTAGACAAGGCAGAAGAGGGATCATAGTTTTTCTTCTATATGACTATCATGTTTTATTGACTTAGACAAGATGCTCAGTAAATATTTCAAAATTGGCCATAGTTTTTGATGGGCAGAAAATTTTAGTCTAATTTTAGCATAGGACATTGTAAATTAAAAATATATTTAAACACTGGAAAAAATTTAAGTAACAATTAAAAAAACAGGCAAATAAATAAATAAATAAAATAAAAGAGGCTCTTAAGAAGGAATAATATCCGTTGGATTCTTTCACTTCAAAAAAATATATCTAAAATATCATATTCACAGATGAGCAACATAGTAGCAGAATAAGCTATTGCTTCCATCAAGTTTTCATATACATTAATTGAACTAACAAGAGGCCTCACTGAAAATAATTTTCATAAAAAAAAACTTAAGTGTTTTATATTCAGACTGCCAGAAGAACAGGTTTTCTTTTCATGCTAGGCATATATGGGTGATGGGGGTAAAGAGTAGGGCAGAAGGGCTATTAAAAATTGTAATTTGTATGCAGTAAAGGAGTGGTGACCTTTGTATCAAATGTTACAAAGTCCTTCGGAGATGAGAATCATATTCCCAAGTAAATAAAGGTGTTCACCAGAATGAACTATAGAGGTTTTGTACTGCTATATAACATCCAAATAAAGGAGGAATATAGGATATAAGACCAAAGAATGCCCTATGGAGTCTTAGAAATGAAAAATAATCTCATAGGAGTAATGGTTTTTAAAATCCACATATGGATAATGATTTGGAATAGTTGAAAACTTTCTCATGTCTTATGGCCCTCTTGACTCATTCTAAAGTTTCATGCCCTCATTGTGGTGAAGAGTAACTGAGGGAGAAAGGGATTTTCTTTATATTCAGATCATCCATTTTAAATGCATACAATATGTTTTCCCATTCCCATTTCATGAAATCTACCCCCCCCCCCCCCGCTCCAGCTGCCTTTTTCTTGTAAGGAAAATCATAAAGGGGCTTTCTTTGGGATCACTGACCTTGACTTAATGGTTATCTTAGCTAAGTATCATTTGTGTTTTACTCTGGCCAGATGCAGACAATAGAATTTAGTGGTAGTGTGGAGATAAGGATCTGAGAGGACAGGAGATGAGAGGATAAGAGAGCATTACTGATGTGGTAGGCCAGAGGTTATATTCTCTTTAGACAGCATTGGACTCAGAAAGGAGCTTTTGCTTCATTTCTATGTTGATAAGAAGGGTTTGGATCTGAAGGCCAGATCTTTAGGAGTTTTTTAATTTCTCCCAAGCACTCTTCCAAATTTAATATCTTTCACTAAATCAGTAACCTTAGCAGTTCTATATTCCTCAAATGCAGGATATTGTGATAAGGCTAAACATAAACTATCCAGCATAACAATGATATATTTTTGACAAAATACATAAAAATTATTCATTAAAATTATAATGGAACACGTATTAACCCCAAATGATCTATACATAGATCTATATCTTGGAAGAAAATACCATCATAAGCAAGATTTCAAGATATACTATGTGGCCATAGATTGATGTCTTTTTCTGTTTCATCTCAGTGTTTTAATTTAAGATTGATTTCTTTTCCTCAAAGTTTACTTCCAAAGCTAAATTATGATGGCTTAAAATCGCTCTCCATTTGATGTTTAGAAGCCTTCAGCTGCTTACAATCAGATGTCTTCATTATCATATGTACAACTCTAAGCAACCTCAGTACTTTTTTGAGCAAAAGAATAATTTGAAATGATTTCTTTTTTTAAAAAACTATTTATTTGAGAGAGAAAAAGAGAGAGAGAAGGGGCGGAGGGAGAGTTAGAATCTCAAGGAGCTCCCTGCTGAGTGTGGGGCCAGACACAGGGCTCAATCTCATAACCCTGAGATCATGACGTTAGCTGAAGTCAAAAGTTGGAACCTCAACCAACTGAGTCACCCAGGTGCCCCAACTTGAAATGTTTTCAAAACTATTTTCTCAGCCAATACTGTTCCAACCAGCTGACTCCAACTTTTGGATATCCTGGGCAACACACTTGTTAATCAGCTAGCTTTATTAGAAAGAGGAGATTTAAACTTCTTCATCAAGGAGGTCTTTCTGTCATCCTGCCTTATGGTAAACTTCTAAATTAAACAATTGTTTTTTTGAAAAATCAGGACATAATTGTCTGGGTCCATGTATTATGCACCACAAATGCTTATCAAGGTTTTGTAAAATCACCAGATAGGAAAATACATGGAGTCTTCTATTCTGACATCAGTACTAGTTAGGAGATAGAAGTTGGGGTGGAATTGGGAGGTGGTCAGCAGAAGGCAGAGAGAAAGGAGAGAGACAATGAGAGATCAACTGGGAGGGAACTGGAAATCAAGATTGCCTCTGGGGTTCAGGGTTCCTCAGGTAAATAGTTTTGTATACACCTGTCTACATAAGTAATTTTATTACAAATGTATTATAAAATTCATGGCCCCATGTGAAGAGCAGTGATTATGAATGTTGATTTAAGGTAATAGTGTTGGGAAGAGGTACTTAGTTATTGTTTATTGTTCAGTTGGTACGTGTGGAGATTCATTATAGGATCCAAGCACCATCTCTTTAAATTCAGATCTAGGAACCATGTCTTTATGTTCTTGGTAGTCAAATACATCATTGTTGGCTAATTTTATTTCTCCCACGAGAAAAAGATAGCAATGCTGTTATTACTCACAGTACATGGCTCTTTGGAATGTGTTTGTACTGAAGTGATGCCCTCATGCCACTTCTTTACCGTGGAGTACATCATCACTTATGGTGCTGCCTCATCCATCACGCTGCCCATAAATACTAACTTCCATTGCCTCTTTCAGAAGTTTTACTGTGCTTTGTCGATGATGAACACAAGTGCAAGTCTTGCTGAGAGAATTCAGGGAACTGTGAATGGTTATTTGTTTTCGGTCACATTACATTTGCCATTTGGAATTTAGTTGTGTAATCATGGATCAATCTTTCTTTCAGTCATGTCTTCTCTTGAACTCTTCAGTCCATGATCACTGCATTTCAAGACTGTGATCTCTTTCAGTGTTGACTCTACCCTCCCTTTTCATACTGCTACTAGCACAGGGGACAGGCATAGGATCTCTGGTTAGAGTATAAGAGTAATCTCATTTATACAAGGCATGCCCATTCCTTATTGGCCATGTGTTAAGGCCAGTCTAGGAGAGCCTGCCATCACTACATTTAACAGAAACATTAAGCAGAAGAAGTATTAAGGAGAAAATAGTCTTAAAGTCCTTAAAGGACATCTGTGGCGCTTCCTGGATAACTAGCTGGTATAAAGTGTGGAGCCTTACAGGGCTGGGGATGACAGTGGTGGGGGGACAAAGAATGCCTGCTATCACCTTGCTAGGTCTAAGTACTGTAGTCTAGAGGCTGCACTATAGGCAGAATCTGGATGTTCACAATTTATTGCACTGTTGCTTTGTGGCTCAAGGCCAAGGGTTAGCAGTGAACATTGGAAGCCCTGAACCCTGTACTCTTCCTGTGCCTGACAGCATGAGCAGTGATTACTCAAACTCTGTGTGTTAACACTCGTCTATCTATCCAATTTCAGGCAACTATGCAAACAACAGCAACATAGTCCCAACACTCTGGTTACTAGGAGTGATCCACTTGTCATGCTGCATTTCTGGCACTGTGGCCTGGATTGGCCTGGAGATAGACTTAAGGCAACAAGCCCCGTAGCTCCTTGTGACATTGATCTACTCCACTAGAAGGTTGGAAAGTGCTGCCAATAGGAGTTCAGGCTCCGGTGCCCCACTTAAAAAGTACTACAATCCCATGCACGGGAGGGAGACCTAGACAGTTTCAAGGATGGCACTCTAAAACATAGAACTTCCTTAGTTGTAGGCTGAGGCAGGGTCCTGACTTGCCTGGGTGACAACCTCAGCAGGTGATTCTTATGCAGTTGAAACCACTGATCCACAGTGGAAATGGGAAAAAAATCTTAGAGACTTGTTTAAATAGAAATAATAAATATTTAAGCATTAGTGTTGTAATTATGTTGACAATGAGGAACACAATTTAAAATGTATATTTTTCTGTGACTTGAGGTGTACCTTTTTCATTTCTTTGTGGTCTCTGTGTTTTCTTTCAAGCACAAATCTTGCTTGACTATAGCTTCCAATGCCACAAAAATTCAGATGACATCCAGATTTAACTAGATTTAATTCCTCATCCAGTGTTTCTTTGTATTTTGTAAGAAGAAAAAGAGTCTTCACAGGTATTCATGTTTTGGTTATTGTGAGACAAACCCTTCTCTGCCTTGGTGTCTCTTCAGTGTCACTTGAAATAAAGAGCAAGGACTCCCAGAGGAGAGATGACTCAACTCAGTCAGGATAAAGGCTACTTTACAGCATCAATGAATAGATACAATTACTTAAAATTATTTTTATTTATATGAAATTTCTTTTTTTTTCTATTTCCTTTTAAAAAAGAAAACATATCCGCAGTAATTTGCTGATTTTCATGATCCTCTGCTCTCTGGAAACTGATATTTTGTTATGTTCTTACTTGATCCTGCCAAAGAAGGGCCTTCCATCCCCTTAAGTCTGTTGCTTTAACAGTCAGATATCACTTCTGTTTTCACTTTTAGGTCTTTATTTTGTGTTGGTTGTAATCTTCTGACTTGCTGATGATTAAACACACAAATCTTTTTAGGTACCTACAATAACACTTCTATATGATTAATAGCTGAGGTTCATTCAGTGTTAAATTAAAAATTGCCCAATGATGGCTGTTTAGGAGGTTTCAAAATCTGATAAATGCTGAGAAATATGCTATTCTTAATACTTTTACTGCCATCATGCTGCTGTGCACAGGTGCCATGTGGCACACTTACAGGTTTTGAACCCACTTGTCAGTCAATTGTCAGGAAAATTTTCAGAAAACAGACTTGTGTGCATGGAATTCAATTATTGCTTGGGGAAATCAGTGTAATTTATATTAATATAGTACACAATCTAATTATGTATAAAGTATTAGTATCTTCTTGAAAATACTCAAAGAAAGAAAATATTCAAAGAAAAAACTCAAGAGAGTCTTCAGGAATAACTTGGTGGGGAAGAAAAAAAGAGCCTGAACTTTATATCATGTATGAATGTTTAGATACTTACTAAAATACTATTCTTTAAATTTTTTAAAAAGATTTTATTTATTTATTTACTTGAGAGCATGAGCAGGGGGCAAGCAGAGGGAGACGGACAAGCAGACTCCATGTTGAGTGTAGAGCCAGATGCAGTCCTGATCTCACGACCTTGAGATCATGACCTAAGCTGAAATTAAGAGTCAGACGCTTAACCAACTGAGCCACCCAGGTGCCCCTAAAATATTATTCTGATATGTTCCATTCTATCCCATTCCATTCCATCCCATTCCATCCCATCCTGTTCTTTGGTTTCTAAAGTGCTTGTCAGAGTTAGTTTTATGGTTCACTAATATTTTTTTAAACCTATAATATGAAATACACTGTTCTAGAGATTAACGATTCCATGGAGAAGTCATGGGACATAATACTGGAGCCCTTGTTGGAAGGAAATCAAGGAGAGCCTCAAAAGCAGTCTAAATTATTATTAGGCATATGTTAGGCAATAATTTAGGAGTCATTATAGGTTTTTGAGTTGATGTGGCATTATTACTGCTTAGTTTTAGAAAGATAGGTATGGCAGCAAATATGTAGACAGTAATGGAGAGTTAGCATGATATAGTAACAGTATAGATAAGAAATCTCCATTTGAGTAGATGTAGAGGGAAGGGAAAATTGTCACAATAGAATTCATACAAAACATATTTGAATAGAAAGAGAAAGAGGAAGAGAAAGAAAGGAGCCAAAAGACTTTGAATATGGGGTGATTAGAATTTTGTGGTAGTTACAGGCTTGATTGTGTTCTCCCAAAATTCATATGCTGAGATCCCCCCAGTACTTCAGAATATGACTGTATTTGGAAATAGGGCCTTTAAAAAGGTAATTAAGTTAAACTGCAGTCATTTGGGTGATCCCTAATCCAATATAATTTGTGTCCTGTGTCCTACAAGAAGAGGAGATTAGGACAGAGAGAGAGAGGGAACTATATATAGAGAAAGATAATCATTGCCCACTCATACATAAGCATCCATGGAAACTTTGACTTCAGGTCTGAACTGAAGATTGTAAAAATGTGAAGGACAAGCCTAAGACAAAAAATGTATTAAAAATCAATGTTGTGGGATGCCTGAGTGGCTCAGTTGGTTGTCTGCCTTCGGTTCAAGTCATGATCCCAGGGTCCTGGGATTGAGTCCCTCATCAGGCTTCTTGCTCAGCAGGGAGCCTGCTTCGCCCTCTGCCTGATGGTCCCCCTGCTTGTGCTCTCTCTCTCTCTCTCTGTCTTTGACAAATAAATAAATAAAATCTTAAAAAAACAAATATTTTAAGTGAGTAATAAAGTTTACCAAAGGCATTCATTTCTTTAGAAGTTGCTCAGAAAATACATTTTTTATGTCTTATTTTTATTTTTTTCCTCCAAATTAGAAAATACGTTTTTTAAAATGATGGCTTTAAAATATTTCTTCAAGTCTGCCAGGTTTGAACATTCATACTGAAATGAGGAGCACCTCGCCATCACCATATAGAACCTTAAGAAAAATAAGTATTATGACTCAAGGTTTTTTCTGTGGTGGTAGCAATCATAATACTTATTGTCATAGTCCAAATCTGAATAAATATATTTATTTATTATGGGCACTTCTTTATGTGCTAAAATTTAAAAAATTAGGTTATAAAAATTGTAATGAATGTCACATGTGATATAAATGGAACATAAATTGGATAAAATATATTTTAGAAAATTAGTTATTATGTCCAGTTCAAAGATTTATTTATTTGAGACAGAGTGTATGTGAGGAGGGGCAGAAGGAGAGGGAGCGAGAGAACACTAAGCAGGCTTCATGGAGCCTGACATGGGACTCAGGCTCATAACCAGGAGATCATGACCTGAGACACAATCAAGAGTCAGATGGTCAATTGACTGAGCCACCCAGGCATCCCGGGTATTATATCCATAAGTCAAGAATGAGTAGGTTCTAAAACTTATCTACAAATTTTATAAAAAGATTTCATAAACAGCAAGTGAAAATTTTGCACTAAAAACTTAGGTATTTCTACAATGAGTTCCATTCAAGTCTGTACATATGCTTTAAGTTATTTTACAAAACCATTAGAAATATGGAAAAGCAATTAGGTGGAATGTATTTGTATTGAGTAAAAACAAAATCAAACAAATAAACACACATAAAATTCCACCCTCAGAGAATATTAAGTTAAATAAACTATAGAAAAAAGCCCACAACTCAAAAAAGTTCTAAGATTAAAATTTAATTGAATTTAAGAATTAAAGGAATAAATAGAAAACACTTAAGCAAATTCTCATTTTTTATAAATTTCAATGAACGAGTAGGTCTGTTTTCTAAAATTAGGAATGATTAGTCTTTGGAGAACATAAACCTAATTACAGGTTTTATTTCATGATACTTAACTGTTTTTTTTTTATTTAAGACGGATCATCTAAAAGGTTTGGATGTTTCCACCTATGGTTACCTAGTATAATTTTTCCCATAAAATTTTGCATCTGTGTTGTTTAGTTCAGTGGGTGCCTTAGACAAGAAAACAAGTTACTACAGGCTTCTATGAAATCACTGTTTCCATAAACTGGCATTCAATTTACCCAGTGAATGGGCCTTTAGATTTTCAAGATGCTTAGTTTTAACGTAATTGGTGCTTGACTCTGCATAGAAATTCAAATAAATATTCAGTGCTAGGAGAAGAGCTCAACTCTAGTTCCTGGGGCAGAAATGAGTTTGCTCTAATTCCTTTCTATGTATTAACTGCCTATACAAAGTCTGAGGACTAAAAATAAACAAATGAACTGTGTCTCTTATAATTTATTTAAAGATAGGAGGTTATTAAATAATTTAATGTCATTAATCTGTCAAGTACTGTCTTCTTCATTAAAGAGAACACTATTTGTAACAACAACTTTATGGTTTAAAGCAATTATATGCACAAATGGCTGCAGGAAAAGAGAGATAATGAGAAAATCTGGAACTCCTGGAAGTAAATCAACAAAAGAATTAAAAAAGAGAGATAGGCCAAGTTATCTCACCTTTTGGAAATTAGCAGTTCAATAGCTTGATATTATGTGTAAAGAGAGGTGGTTAAGTATGTTGAATCCACTCTTTTAATCTATGCATACTGCCTGACACAAGGTGAGCAAAGGATTAAGGAATCATTTTTCTTACTCTTGGTTTTACTCTTTCACCAAACAAGTGTTTTTTGAGGACTTATATGAGAATTTCCTTTGCTTGTTACTATGCAACACATGGGACATAAAAAAAGAAAAACTGGATCATACTTCTGGACTCATGAGGTTTTTGATGATGTTGCACATGTGGTTGGTCAAATTAAACAGAAAAGAGTGGAGGATTTGCAACAACCTGGTGATTTGGATCTTTAGAGCTAGATTATCTAAAAACATTTGAGACAAAAATTAAACATAGTTGTTTTCTTTTTTTAAAGATTTTATTTATTTATTTGACAGAAAGACAACAAGAGAGGGAATATATAAGCAAGGGGAGTGGGAGAGGGAGAAGCAGGCTTCTCACTGAGCAGGGAGTCCAAAGTGGGGCTCAGTTTCATGACCCTGGCATCATGACCTGAGCCGAAGGCAGACACTTAATGACTGAGCCACCCAGGCGCCCTACGTAGTTGTTTCCTAATCCAACTACTTTGTGAATAATCTAATTGGAGATGACATCAGTGAAGAAAGATGTAATGGTAGAATTTCAGAATTGATAAAATATTAACAACCATTCCTTCTTTGATTGTATCTTCATTTACAAAAAAAGTCGATAATGAGTAATATAATAGACTTTAGAGTAGATGTCAAGAGAAACTCTGTTATTTTACTTCTGTTAACACTGACTTTATCATTAATGTTATTTTGGTGCTTCTTTATTTGTAACATAGGACATGATAACTATACATTTTAAGAGTAAAATATTTACCAGTAGTTTTTGTGTAAGATTTTTATTTAGGTATAACCGAAAGAAAAATTAAAATAAATCATTTTCAAACTATTTGGTCACTGTTGCTTTTGATGGAAAAAAGCTGATTTGGAGAAGATACTGTATGTAACTTTGACTCTCTAAGTTTTTCACTACATATTTTTGTTTTTCAGTCCTTCCCTGTGCATAGACATGGCAGAATATCTTTGATCTCAGCCCATATATTTCGCTGTTACTAATACTCAAAAGTTTTCTAATCTAGTCTATGTTCTTGAAGCTTTAAAATCTTTCTAGACTGTCTGTCAAGTCTAAAGTCTTGGGCCAGGGGTTCATTCTGGCTTGTACTGCTATTTATATGTCCCATACTGAATTTGCAGTCATAGCCCCATGATATGTACTATTTAATTCCCACTGTTATCCTTCAGTTGCTGACAGTTCCTTCCTTCACCATTTTCTTACTGCTTCCAAACTATTATTATCAAACTTGAATCCTTTGATGTCTTGGAATTTTGGTCCTGCCCGTTCATGTGTAGTTCAAACATGGTATTAGGTGATTAACATAACTGTTGCAACCTAAAGCAATAATACCGTCCTGGAAAATCCTTACTTTAAACCATGGATACAGTGGGTATTCTTTATGTATTTTTTATACACACAGACACCAAGTCTATTTCTAAAAAAATGTATTAGAATCAAAAGCTCTTTGCAAGCAGTAACTAATTCCAGAGAGGTGTTTTTCTTTTTCTTTTTTTCTTTTTTAACTTCTAAGTTTAAAACCCTTTCAGGGTATTTTTCTGAGTTATTATAACTAGCCATCTATATTTTCATCAGTTAATATATCAAATATTGTCTGACTATCAGTCATTATCCTAGATAATCTTGAGAAAAGTTAATAAATAATATATTCTTATTACCTCTGGAAAGCTTGGGGTTTAATAAGCAATATGGATAAGTAATGAGGGAATTTAAAATTGTATGTGTGTATGTTAAGAGTTCTGAGAGCAAAAGTAAAAGACTCTGTGGCAATATATAGGAGAGGCAGCTATTTGGGATTTGAGGATTCAGAGAAGACTTCTTGAAAAGACTATTTAAGCTGAGCTCTGAAGTTAGAGTGACAGTGAGAGAGGGGTAGACTAATGATGTATGTAGTGTGAGCAGCATACACATTTGCAATTTAGCATGGTGTGAGGCAGAAGTAGGGAAGTGGGGAAAAATAGGAAAGTAGACTAGAGTATTAAGCAGGGCCCTAATTATGAGTGATAAGCAAAGTTAAATCATTTAGATCTAGACAAACAACAAAGGGGAGTCATTAAAGTGTCTTGAATTACAAAATGATGAGAATAGAGTATAGAGTGGACTGGAGGGAGGAAACATGGAGATGTGGGGACCTCTAAGGGGAGATTTTACAAATCTAGGTAGGAGATGATGATTTGAACTAGAATGGTAGTTCTATGGATGGAGAGAAGTTGATGGATGTGAGAAATTTTTTAGAAGGTATGCTGATGGGGCACCTGAGTGGCTCAGTTGGTTAAGCGACTGTCTTTGGCTCTGGTCATGATCCCGGAGATCCGGGATCGAGCCCTGCATCGGGTTGCCTGCTCCATGGGAAGCCTGCTTCTCCCTCTCTCACTCCCCCTGCTTGTGTTACCTCTCTGGCTATGTTTTTCTCTGTCAAATAAATAAAATCTTTTTTTTTTTTTTTTAAAGAAGGTATGCTGAGTATTGAGGAATGATTTAATATATTTTTTGAATATTTTATTTATTTATTTGACAGAAAGAAGCACAGCTAGAGAGGGAACACAAGTAGGGGGAGTTAGAGAGGGAGAAGCAGGCTTCCTGCTGAGCAGGGAGCCGGATGCGGGGCTCTATCCCCGGACTCCAGGATCATGATCTGAGCTGAAGGCAGATGCTTAATAACTGAGCCACCCGGGTGCCCCAGAAATCGACTATAATGACTATTGCCTTGAGTAGACAGTGATGATATCATGTATAGAGATAGAGAGTATAGAGTATAAGGAGTTTGGGAAAGAGGACATGGTAAATTATTCTGGGACATTTTGACTTCAATATATGAGTAGAGCTGCAAAGTGGAAATACCATTGTTAAGTAGTAAAATATTTGATTTGTATACATCAACATGTAGTAGTTACCAAAGCCATGGAAGTTAAGGCACTCACATAGAGAGCGTAACATTATATGCAACTAATGAATTGTTGAACACTACATCAAAAACTAATGATGTGTTGTATGTTAGTTAACTGAACATAATAAAAAATATAAAAAAAAGTGAAAAGAATTTTCTTAACTGAACTTTAAGAACAATAACATTTAAGGACAGAATAAAAATCTCAAATACACATATATACACACACAGACATCTAGACTATGCAAGAAAGTGGGAAGAAAATGAGGAAAATGTGATGAATGCAAAAGAATGAAGTGTTTTACAAAGGAAGGAATGGATAGTGAATACTTTCTAAAGATGAAGTAAAATAATAGGTGAGTGCCTACTGGTTTAGGAAGACCACCATTGACTTTGGAAGAGTAATTAGGGCAGAACCAAATTACTGTGAACAGTAAGTGAAAAATAAGGAGGTAGAAACAATAAACATAGCTGTGAATTTAGAATAGTTGTGAATGGGAATAAAGAGGTGTCTGGATTAGGTAGGAGAGACTTGAGTACAATATGAGGGTTAGAAGTGCCAATCCCTACAGTCAAAAATCTGCATATAACTTTTGACTTCCACAAAGCTTAACTACTAATAGCCTACTATTGACTGGAAGCCTTGCTGGTGACATAAATAGTCAATTAACACATGTTTTTCTGTTATATATGTTATATACTGTACTTTTACAATAAGCTAGAGAAAAGAAAATGTTAAGAAAATTAGAAAAGAGGGGCGCCTGGGTGGCTCAGTGGTTAAGTCTCTGCCTTCATTTCAGGTCATGATCCCAGAGTACCAGGATCGAACCCCTCATGAGGCTGCCTGCTCGGCGGGAAGCCTGCTTCTCCCTCTCTCACTCCTGCTGCTTGTCTTCCCTCTCTGGCTGTGTTTCTCTCTGTCAAATAAATAAAATCTTAAAAACAAAAGAAAATACATTTACATTATTGTATGGTATATTAAAATAGCCACATAGTGGACCTATGCAGTTCAAACCCATGTTGTTCAAGAATCAGCTATAGTTTATATTCTGATAGGAATTGGTTTCATAGGTAATTGTAGTATTATAGTTTTCATAATAAAGAATGAGGAGGGCAAGTTTCTTCAGACTGAAATTTCTTGGCACTGCATTTTAGTGGGCATTGACAAGGCCCACGGTCTGGTGATTAGTAATGTTCCGAAAATGAATCTTACTTATATTAAAGTATATATCAATAAGTTAGTCAGAATATTAATTAATTAACTAATTAATAGAATTTCTGGACTACTTTTAGAAAAGTTTCAGATTTTTAGAAAGATTAAGTGGATAGTACAGAGGATTCCCATACATCCTTCTCCCACCAGCAAACCCACACATAGTTTCCCCTATAGTTAATATCCTACATTATTAGCATAGTCTGTTTGTTACAATTAATGAACCAATCTGGGTACATTATCATTAACTAAATTCTATAATTTTTTCAGACTTCCTTAGCTTTTACCTAGTGCCTTCTTTATGTTCTGGTCTCCCCTTAGTCTCCTCTAGGTTTTGATAATTTCCGAGGCTTCCCTTCTTTTCGATGACCTTGACAATTTTGGGAAGTACTCATTAGATATATTGTAGGATCCCCATCTACTGGAATTAGATGTTTTTCTTATCATTAGACAGGAGTTATGTGCTTTGGGGAGGAAGAGCACTGAGGTATAGTGTGTTATCTTTATTGTATCATATCAAAGACATGTATAATTTACATGGTCATGACCATTGATGCTGAACGTGGTCAACAGGCAGATGTAATGTTTTTCAGGTTTCTTCACTGTTACTTTCTTCCTCCTATTTTCATACTACACTGTTTGGAAGGAAGTCACCATGTGCAGCTCACACTTATGGGTGGGGAGTTATTTTCCTCAACCTTTAGGATGGAGTATCTAAACAATTTATGTGGAACTCTTCTGGGAGATTTTCTCTTATTTCTCATTTGTTAATTTATTTAATCATTTATTTATATCAGTATGGACTCATTGATACTTATTTTAACCTTTAGGTTACAAGCCAGGACTACTTTATTTTATTGCTTCAGTTGTTCCAGCTTTAACTTCCAGGAGGTCTTTTAGTTGGCTCTTGTGTTTCTTTGACCCTTTTCAGCATTTTTTTAAATTAAAATTTTAAAATTTCAGCACTATATTTTCTTTATTTCTCTCACATATCAGACAAATTAAATTTCAATTAAAGACTGTAGTCAGAGATACAGAAGGACACTACTACATTCTTAAAGGGTCTATCTACCAAGAGGATTTAACAGTTGTAAATATTTGTGCCCTCAGCATGGGAGCAGCCAACTACATAAGCCAACTGTTAAGCAAAATAGTCATATTGATATGAATACATTAATTGTAGAAGATATTAACACTCCACTCTCAGCAATAGACAGATCATCTAAACAGAAAAAATCAGAAAGAAACAAGAGCGTTGAATGACATATTGCACCAGATGGACCTCATAGATATATTCAGAACATTCTACCCTAAAACAACAGAATACTCATTCTTCTTGAGTGCACATGGAACTTTCTCCAGAATAAGCAATTACTATGTCACAAATCAGGACTCAACCATAACAAAAGATTGAGATTATTTCCTGCATAGTCTCTGAACTGGAGATCAACCACAAGGAAAAGTCTGGAAGGAATTCAAACACTTAGAAGCTAAATACCATCCTGAAGAATATTTGCATCAATCAGGAAATCAAAGAAGAACTTAAATATTTCATGGAAACCAATGAGAATGAAGACATATTGATCCAAAACCTATGGGATACGGCAAAGGCCGTCCTAAGGGGGAAATACATAGCCATCCAAGCCTCACTCAAAAAAAATTTAAATATCCCAAATACACCAACGCTCTTTACACCTTAAAGAACTGGAAAATAAACAACAAATTAAGCCAACCCCCCCCACACAAGAAAGGAAACAATTCAGATTAGAGCAGAGATCAATGATTAGAAACTAGAGATACAGTAGAATACATCAATAAAACTAGAAGCTGGTTCTTTGAAAGAAATAAGAAGATTGATAAGCCATTGGCCAAACTAATCCAAAAGAAAAGGGAGAGGAACCAAATTAATAGAATTATGAATGAAAGGGGAGAGATCATGACTAACACCAAGGAAATATAAACAGCCCTTGGAAATTATTATCAACAGTTATATGCCAATAAGTTAAACAACCTAGAAGATATGGATGCATTCCTGGAAACCTATAAACTTCCAAGACTGAAACAGGAAGAAATTGACAACCTGAATAGACCAATATCTAGTAATGAGATTGAAACAGTGATCAAAAACCTCCGAAAAAAACAAGAGCCCAGGACCTGACGTACTCCATGGGGAATTCTACCAAACATTCAAAGAAGAAATAATACCTATTCTTCGGAAGCTGTTTCAAAAAATAGAAACAGAATGAAATTCCAGACTCTTTCTATGAAGCCACCATTACTTTGATCCCCAAACCAGGCAAAGATCCCATCAAAAAGGAGAATTTCAGACCAATATCCCTGATGAATATGGATGGAAGATTCTCAACAAGATCTTAGCTAATAGGATCCAACAGTACATTAAAAAGATTATCCACCATGACCAGGTGGGATTTATCCCTTGGATGCAAGAGGGTCCATCATTCTCAAATCAATCAATGTGATAGAACAAATCATTAAGAGAAGAGAAAAGAACCCCATGGTCCTCTCAATCGATGCAGAAAAAAACATTTGACAAAATACAGCATCCCTTCCTGACTAAAACGCTTCAAAATATTGGGATAGAGGGCACGTTCCTCAATTTCATAAAATCTATCTATGAAAAACCCACAGCAAATATCATTCTCAATGGGAAAAAGCTGACAGCCTTCACATTGAGATCAGGAACAAGACAAGGATGCCTACTCTCACCACTATTGTTCAACATAGTGCTAGAAGTCTTATCAACAGCAAACAGACAACAAAAAGAAAGAAAATGTATTCACATTGGCAAAGAAGAAGTCAAACTCTCTCTCTTTACAGATGACATGATACTTTATATGGAAAACTCAAAAGACTCCACCCCCCAAACTACTAGAACTCATACAGCAATTCAGTAATATGGCAGGATACAAACTCAATGCACAGAAATCAATTGCATTCTTATACACTAGCAATGAAAACATAGAAAGGGAAATTAGAGAATCAATTCCATTTGCTACAGCACCAGAAACCATAAGATACCTTGGAATAAGCCTAACCAAACAGAGAAAGGATCTGTACTCGAAGGACTACAGAGCACTCATGAAAGAAATTGAAGAAGACACAATAAAGATGGAAAAGCATTCCATGCTCATGGATCAGAAGAATAAACATTGTTAAAATGTCTGTACTGCCTAGAGTAATCTAAACTTTCAGTGCCATACTGATCAAAATTCCACCAGCATTTTTCAAAGTGTTAGAACAAACAATCCTAAAATTTGTATTGAACCAGAAAAGACCCTGAATTGCTAAGGAAATTTTGAAGAAGAAAAACAAAGCTGGGGGCATCACGTTACCTGATTTCAAGCTTTATTCCAAAGCTGTGATCACCAAGACAGCATGGTACTGGCACAAAAACAGACACATACACAGAGTAGATAGTGCAGATGTGGACCCTCAACTCTTTGGCCAAATAATCGTAGACAAAGTAGGAAAAAAATATCCAGTGGAAAACAATACAGTCTCTTCAATAAATGGTGCTGGGAAAATTGGATGGCTATGTATAGAAGAATGAAACTTGACCCTTCTCTTACACCATCTTTACAGAAAGATGAAATGGATGAAAGACCTCAGCATGAGGCAGAAATCCATCAAAATCCTAGAGGAAGGATCACAGCAACTTCTTTCAAGACACGTCTCCAAAGGCAAAGGAAACAAAAGCCAAAATGAGCTTTTGGGACTTTGCCAAAATAAAAAGCTTCTGCACAGCAAAGGAAGCAGTCAACAAAGCAAAGAGGCAACCCACAGAATGGGAGAAGATATTTGCAAATGACACTACAGACAAAGGACTGATATCCAAGATCTATAAAGAACTCCTCAAACTCAACCCCAAAAAGGATAATCACATAAAAAAATGGGTAGGAGACATGAAGAGGCACTTCTCCGTAGAAGACATACAAATGGCTAACAGATACATGAAAAAATGTTCATCATCATTAGCCATCAGGGAAATTCAAATCAAAACCACATTGAGATACCACCTTATACCAGTTAGAATGGCAAAGATTAACAAGGCAGGAAACAAGAAATGTTGGAGAGGTTGTGGAGAAAGGGGAACCTTCTTACACTGTTGGTGGAAATGCAAGTTGGTGCAGCCGCTTTGGAAAACAGTGTGGAGATTCCTTAAAAAACTGAAAATTGAGCTTCCATGTGACTCTGCAATTGCAGTACTGGGTATTTACCCCAAAGATCCAGATGTAGCAAAAAGAAGGGCATATGTACCCCAATATTCATTTCAGCAGTGGCCACAATCGCCAAACTGTGTAAAGAGCCAAGATTCCCTTCAACAGTTGAATGGATAAAGAAGTTACGGTCCATATATACAATGGAATATTATGCCTCCATCAGAAAGGATGAATACTCAACTTTTGTGTCAACATGGGTGGGACTGGAGGAGATTATGCTTAGTGAAATAAGCCAAGTAGAGAAAGTCAAGTATTGTATGGTTTCACTAACTTGTGCAACTTAAGGAGTAGCATGAAGGGCATTAAGAGAAGGAAAGGAATTGTCAGCTGGGGTAAATCAGAGAGGGAGATGAAGCATGAGAGACTTTGGACTCTGAGGAACAAACTGAGGGTTTTGGAAGGGAGGGGGAGTGGTGGGATGTGTGAGCCTGTGGGTGGGTATGGAGGAGGGTATGAATTCCATGGACAACTGAGTGTGGCACATAAACGATGAATCTTGGAACACTGAAAAAATAAAATAAATTATTAAAAAGAAAGAAATGTGTTAAGTCCCCAATCTAGATCTATTTTGCGTATGGATGTTCAATCATTCCAGTACAATTTGTTGAAAAGACTATTTTGTTTCCATTTAATTGCCTTCGCTCCTTTGTCAAAGATCAGTGGGTTTATTTCTGGGTCTTACCTTTTGTTTCATTGATCTATGTGTCTGTTCTTTTGCCAAAACCATGCTCTTTTGGTTACTGTACCTTTATATTAAGTCTTGAAATCAGACAGTCTTACTTTTCTAACTTGTTTTTCATCTTTAATGTAGTGTTGACTATTCTGAATCTTTCATATTCCCATATAAACCTTGGAATGATTTTATTGATATCTATCCACAAATAACTTTCTGGAATTTTTATTTGAATTACCTTGAATTTTGATTTGGATTACCTTTGGATCAAATTGAGAAGAATTGACATCTTAACAATATTGCATCTTCCTATCCATGAGCATGGAATATCTCTCCATTTATTTAGATATTTCTTAATTTCTTCTATCAGATTTTTGTAGTTTTTCTTTAAAAATGCTGTACATATTTTTTGGATTTATATCTGAATATTTCATTATTATTATTTTTTAAAATATGGAATGCTTCACAAACTTGCATGTCATACTTGACCAGGGACCATGCTAATCTCTCTATCATTCCAATTGTAGTATATATGCTGTCAAAGTAAGCAGTATTACATTATTTTTGGTTCTAATGTAAATAGTATTGTGTTTTACATTCAAATTCCTATTTTTCACCATTGGTATAAAGGAAAGAAATTGACTTTGGTGTATTAACCTTGTATTTGGCATTTCTGCTATGATCACTTATTTATTCCAGGAGGTTTTGTGTTGTTCTTTGGGATTTTCTACATAGACAATCATGTCCTCTCTAAACAAGGACAATTTTATTTCTTCAAAGACTGTATACATTTTATTTCTGTTTTTTTTTTATTTGGTATTTAATGTGTTAGTTAGGGCTTGTAGTGTAATATTGAATAGGAGTTATGATAGGGAATATCCCGGCCTTGTTTTCAGTCTAAGTGGTAAATACCTAGTTTCTCACCATTGAGTTTGATGTTACCTATACGTTCTTTACAGATGTTCTTTATCTATTTGAAGAAGTTCCCCTTCATTCCTAGTTTGCTGAGAGTTTTTATCATGGATTAGTATAGAATGTTAGGATGCATCGGTTTTTTTTTAAACATCAATTGATATGATCATTTAAATTTTCTTTTTTAGCCTGTTTATATGATTGATTAATTGATTAACATTTGTTGAACAAGTCATGTCTGGAATAAATCCCACTTATAATTCTTCTATATAATTCTTTTTATATATTGTAGGATTTGATAATGTTGTATTTAGGGTTTTTGCATCTATGTTTCTGAGAGATACTGACCTCAAGTTTTCCTTTCTTGTAATTGATATCTTCATTTGGTTTCAGTATTAATTTTTAATGGAGATATTCCTGGTTTTTGAGTTAGGATTTTTAGCAATGCAATAACACCTGTTTTATGCCTTCTAATTAAATTAAATTCATTTCAATTTGATTCAATTCATTTTTTTCAGTACCATTATTAAATAACGTATAAGGCATTCTGCTATGTATTGAATTAGATGATAGATAAAACAGGTTCCAACTTCTTGAGGCTGACAATCATGTTCCCTTAAGAGGACAAATTCTAGGTCGTATTACTTGGTGACAGAAAAAGGAAGTTCTTTAAAAAACTGTTTAACAAAGCTTTTGTAGACAAATGAATTTATGTGTCTATCCTAGAATGTTTGCTTCTGAGGAGCATTGATTTTACCTATTGTTGTTTTCATTGTATCCTTAGGGCCTAGGGAAGCTTCTGGAATAGAATAAACACTTTATTGAATAAAGAAATAAATTGTTGGTATATTTCTGAATGGTGATCTGCCACTGGTATTCTAAATCTTGGCATCTTCAACTGTTTTTAAGTGCTTAATATAAGTGCTGTCCTTGACAATTTTTAAAATAATTTTCATGATAGAATTTTATTTTCTTGTCACATCTTAACATTATTGCAGTTGCCAATTATAAAAATATTTAAAATTATGTTTTTAAATACTTTTGATTGGTCACTTAGGAGGATATAATGAAAATAATTTTATTCTGAAATTAACCCATCTCTAAAATCACATAAATGAACACATTCTTATTTTAATGATATTTTCACTTCACTGTATACATGATGTCTGTGGTCCTCATTCTCCTTCTCAGTGAAGTTACCTGTAATGTTCATTACCATGAGTCAAAAAAATGTCTCTTCATTGACCCATGCACACTTTTTTCTTTTTGTCTTATACATCTACTTTTCTTTTAGTTCTTGTGCTGTATGATATGGTATACTGACCACATGTGCTTAATGAGCATTGAATGTGGCTAGTGCCACAGATCAATATTTTTGATAGATTGGATTAGATAAAATATATTAATAAATAGATTTTACCTGTTTTTTTAATGTATCTATTTAGGGATTTAAAATTACATATGTTTATCACATTATATTTCTGTTGGACAGTGTTGGAGACTGTTAAGGATATGTAGGATTGCTATTTATTTGTCACTGGGAAGAAACTAATTGTGATTTTTAAGTTGTTTATCATGCATCCACTGATTTTTTAGATGCCCAGGGAGAAGCACACCAAGCAACTTGACACCTAAATATTGATGTTTCCAACAGGCTTTTCCAGTGGTGAGTGAAGTTGGTAACAAATTGGTTGAGTCCAATATTTATGAAAGAAGACCCGAATGGGTCAAATTCTGTATCTAGATAATCTAGATAATGTGTTTAGGTTATCTTGCTTAACATGTATATTAATACTGCATTAGAGTTTATTCCTAAGTCTTTACCTGGTTTGGATTCCTAGACTACATTCAAATTAATGTAGTTTCTCTTCTACTTTTTCAACAGGGGAGGCAGCGTCTGTTTTACTCTGAACATTCTCATTATTTGTACTACTAGCTTTTGAATCACACTAACTTATTTCTCTAGCCTTGAGGTCTGTGCCTTTCACATTCTTCAGACCATCACACAATTTCCCCCATTTTTTTTTCCCTAGCAGATTGTCTTGGGTAGTAATTTATGCCTCATTTATATTTCCACATGAGTAAAGCAGTCTAACTCATTCATCATTTTGATTGCTATCCTTTGGAACATGTCCTATATTTAAACTATTCTGGATTAGAGAAACCTCAGTACTTTTCTTTCCTGAAAATAAGTGCAGTCTCCATTTCATGAACAAGTTGTGTTCCAAAAGGGTAGGAATCATGTCACAGCTGGAGTTTCAGACCCAAGGCTAGTTCACCAATCACATTGTATACCAGAAGTATTGTGTCAATAATGCTGTGAAATTTAACGCTACGTACTTAAATGTCTCTATGCAAAACCATACATTTTCAATTTGGGATGGTAATAGTGCATCTTCTTTTACTATGATGGAATTATAGAAGTCTCTCAGGCAATCCTATATTTTAGCAAGAAAAAGGGGGAATCTTTCTAAATTAATTTTTGTGGGCACAGCTGGGGCCAGTTTAGTGATTTAAATAGCTGAGGTGCTGGGAAGAAAACTCATTTTTTGGCATTGGATTCTGACCTTAATTTTTCCTTCCTTCCTTACCCCACCTTCTTCCTTCCCTTCCTTCCTTCCTTCCTTCCTTCCTTCCTTCCTTCCTTCCTTCCTTCCTTCCTTCCTTCCTTCCTTCTTGTTCCCCTACTTTATCTCATAGCACCATCTATGGCTTAGAAGTAAAGTTTCTGTTCATCATGGTCTAATATAGAAGAAAAATAGTGTTTTTTTCTCCCTCTCTTTTTCTAAACCAAACAAAATTTTTCTCATTATTTATTTTCTATTTGTAGAAATAAGGCAATAACAGTCTTTTATATGTGACATTATCCTTTTTTCACTTAGTGATTTTATTTTTTTTAATTAAGTTTTTTACTTACTGACTTAGAGATGCATATGGATGGTGGAAGATAATCTCTGTACAAAAAGGGTTTCAAGAACATCATTCCACATTTCAGTGGAAAACCAGTCATAGGCCATGCCAGAGCTCACAAAAGGTACTAGCTCTGGGATGAGAGAAGCTTGTATTATGGAATCTGGGGTAAGAGCTGATAAGGATAGAGCAGTGGGAATGACCAGGTCTAGGAGAGGAGCAGGGTGGAGGTGTGGCCCTTTACTGAGATTGTAGCACTTCTTTAGATTTTTTTCTCTTCTGACCTTAACTAAGGGAAAGACAGAAGTGGAGAGAAGATGGATCAACAGGATAAAATCTTAGTTAGGTTGAAGCCAAGGAGAAAAAGGAAGGTAGAAGAATTTTCAAAATATTTCCCTATTTTGGATATATATTTGCTCATCTTACATTTGTTTTCTTTGAAGAGCTTTGAATATCCTTTGTATCATCAATAGCTTCCCTCCTTGAAAAAAATACCTTAAATATATCATGGTTTATACTCAGTTAACTCTGTGTTTGTGGAATTCAACTGTAAATTCATTGAAATGATATCCATTGACTGGTTATGTATAGTAGTTGCCATTTCAGAATGTATAGGTAGGTTTAAACTGGGGTCCTTGGAGTTCATGAACTTGTAAACCATATTAAGAAATATGCTTTTTTGGGGTGCCTGGGTGGCTCAGTTGGTTAAGCGACTGCCTTCAGCTCGGGTCATGATCCCGGAGACCCGGGATAGAGCCCCACATCAGGCTCCCTGCTCAGCGGGAAGCCTGCTTCTCCCTCTCTCACTCCCCCTGCTTGTATTCCCTCTCTAGCTGTGTTTCTCTGTGTCAAATAAATAAAATCTTAAAAAAAAAAAAAAAGAAATATGCTTTTTGGAACAGTCACTTAAGGTGGGAAAATAAAAAAGTAACCTGAGGTCACTTGTGATGCTTGTGAATATGCAAAGTTAAATAAATTTATGTTGCTGCAGAATTTCACTGATTTCTTAACATGATGCACATATTGTAACTCTCCAAAAGGGAGATTCAGTGTTCATCATTCAAAGATATTATTAGCCAGACAATTCTTTTTAAAACAGTACTTCCAAGAACTAGGATGGTTTGCAATACAATATGTGAAATGCTGAAATATATTTCATTTTAGTATCATTTTTCTACATGTTTTAAGGCTAGGCCTTTTCTAAAACATAAATCTAAGAGCTCAAGAAAAAATGTCTTTATTTTTTTGGTATTTGTCATACTGAAGTTTTATCAGCATTACTTACTTGAAATCAACTGGAGAATTTATTTGGAAAAGGGGCCAGACATTCCTTGAAGTGATTTATTATAGATCTTATAAAAAGCTAAGGCTCAGAACCTAGTCCAGTATTCTTTTCTATTCCCCAAACTACAGTGAACATGTCCAGTAAAGCTAAGATATAGTAAGAATGGTCTATATAATACAGACCCCACTCAGTGAGAACAAAATTTAGTTCTTCTCAACCTATTACTCAAGAGTATTTGCTTATTTATTTCATGCATATATTTTTTTCTCATGTTAAATTAAGGTACTTCACTGACATTTTATTCTTATACAAATTATACTTCTTTGGACTAAAATATGCAATAGTACTTCATTAAATTCTATAATATTTTTACTTTTTTAATTAAAGTGATTATACTAATGTATGTTAGGTAAACTTTTTGCTGCATATATCTATTGTTCTTTATTCTTATGGCTCCATTTTCTCATTCTTGGCTTAAAATTTTCAGCTGCCATTCACTGTGGTAAAGGAGCATGATTACAGGTTTTGGAATGAATCACAACTATTCTTGAATTCCAACTCCATTTACTAGATGAATGACCTTGGGCAGATCACAAAACTTCTATGGCCTAAATTTTCTCAACAGAAATATGGTGCGAGCCAGCTTCATGGGTTACCACAAAGTTCACAGATTTTTCTATTCAGACCTTAGAAAAAGTCTTAAACCCAGGTCTGTTCTTTTTGCTTGTCCTTCCCTCCTTCCCTCCCTTCTTTCCTCTTTTCCCTCTTCCCCATCTACCATCCCCCACCCCACCATTGTAGCAAACAAAACCTAAAGTATCCATTGGTGGTATTGTTGGGTTGTTTTGGGGATGCCTTTCCCCAACCTGAGTTGAATTAGACTCTGGTTCTCCAACTAATAATCTATTTTATAACTTAAAGGACAAGACTTTTTTTTTTTTTTTTTTTTTGCTTTAAAGCAAATCACTTTATAAAAGTAGATAAGAGAGGCTCAGTCATTAAGCTTCTGCCTCTGCTAGGGTCATGATCCCAGAGTCCCTGGATAGAGCCCCCTCATTGGGCTCCCTGATCGGTGGGAAGCCTGCTTTTCCTTCTCTCACTCCCCCTGCTTGTGTTCCCTCTCTAGCTGTGTTTCTGTCTGTCAAATAAATAAGTAACATTTAAAAAAAAAAGTAGATAAGAAAGCACAAATGAAGCAGGTTGTAGGAACATTGGAAAGCTTAAAAATGTTATTTTGTTGTAGCTTTTGTGTCTCTTCCAGAGATCCCATTTCCTTTCTTGGTGTCCTAAAGTCCATTTTAGATTTCTGTTTTTAACTTTCATTTCTTTCTTTCTTTTTTCTTTTTTTTTTAAAGATTTTATTTATTTATTTGACAGAGAGAAACACAGCTGGAGAAGGAACACAAGCAGGGGGAGTGAGAGAAGGAGAAGCAGGCTTCCTGCTGATCAGGGAGCCCAATGCGGGGCTCTATCCAGGGACTCCAGGATCATGATCTGGGCCAGAGGCAGACGCTTAAGGACTGACCCACCCAGGGGCCCCTCAACTTTTATTTCTAAAGGTAGGATTCATCAGATTGCACCCCCTTCCTTAATTTTACTGAGAGAATGAACAGACGTTCTGACCTATCATATTAGATGTATCCAGATAAATCATCAGTCACTTCTCACTTCTGATTAAGAATAGGCATTCTTGAAAATCACTGAACAGCCTATCTTCCACCTCAGCAGACCACTCCAAAGTATCCTTACTCTTCATCATCGTGAGGATTAAACAAGACAGCATGTTTTCTATATGGCATTTTGCCAGATTCATAGTATGACGTCAGGAAATGTTTTCCTTTTCTTCCTTTTCCTTCAAGGAGTTATTCCAAAGTGGGTAGGTGAACAGAGGCTGTCACCAATTCCATGTAAAAAAAAATTATTAGTGACTAGTTCCATAAGCTACTTTATGTCATAATTTAATTTAGCTTTCTTACCACCTTTCCATTTACTTCTGAGTGCTCCCAAGTTAGATTTTTGCTACCTCTGCTTTTTGGGAAGCTCACTACCAGCCCCTTCCCTTACATGCATTTTTTTTTCTTCTCAATATTTTTTTCTGTTTGAACTTGTCACGTGACCATGCCTTTTATTCTCTTGTCTGTAGTCTTCCAAGATGCCACTTTGCCTAAAATATCGATTTTGTGGTTTGCCAATTCATAGTCCTTGTACATGTAGTATATGAGTTCTCCATGATTTTCTTTTTTTTTTTTTGAATTTTTTAAAAAGATTTTATTTATTTATTTGACACAGAGAGAGAGATCACAAGTAGGCAGAGAGGCAGGCAGAGAGAGCAGAGGAAACAGGTTCCCTGCTGAGCAGAGAGCCCGACGTGGGCCTCGATCCCAGGACCCTGGGATCACGACCTGAGCCGAAGGCAGAGGCTTTAACCCACTGAGCCACCCAGGTGCACTTTTTTTTGAATTTTTAAGAATTTTCTCTTTAAAAAAAAAAAAAAAAAAAAAAA
>PITA01015611.1:0-49507 GCA_004023965.1 Spilogale gracilis | reverse complement strand
ATATATATATATATATATATGGGGTTTTTTTTTGTTTTTGTTTTGTTTTTTTGCTTTGGAAGAGGGACTAGGACAAATGGACACATAAAGACTCTGGAACCAAAGAGATCTGGGTTGGAGTCTTAGCTCATCTTTTAATAGCTACATGACTTTGACTACATTAATTATCCTGTCTGACCTTGTTTTCTCATATATAAATTAGGGTTGCTATAAGGATTACATGAAATAACAGGTAGCCCTGGTCTACCACCTAAGCAATCTTCAATAAATGTTAGTTTATTTTTCCTCTCACTTGAAGATAGGATCCATTTTTTAATATTTTAATATCACTTATGGAGGTTAATAAGTCCCTGGGGTATGACAAACAAAAATCTACTGAATGAAAGAAAGAAATAGGGCTTGAGCTGACTTTTGAAGACGAGTAAAATACGACTGGGCAGAGTAAATAATCCTCTCAGTCAGGACAGGGTGGAAAGAGAGAGAATCTGACCTGGCTGACTCAGAGGATTCTGGGAGGGGAGTGGCAGGAAAGGAGGCAGGCTGAGGTCAGATTAACATGGTAAAGACATTTAAGAGGCAGCTCAGGGAAGGTCTTGGTGCTGTTATTCTATGTTCAGGTATCCTCCCTTAATCTAATGCTAGTCTGCTCCCTAGAGTCCCTCAAAACCTCTGTCTACTACCTTTTATGTTTTTCAGCCCCAGATGCCTTTCACACCTGAAAAAGCTCTCTGGTCCCAATGTCTGTCTGCTCCTCTGCCTTCCCTCCTTGCTTCCCCAGCTGCCTCCAGTGGCTCTAGGGACACAACAGGGCCATCTGAGACAGAGACCCATCTCGTTTCAGTCTCTGGAATGGTGAGGAAGGATACTGCTGTTGCTAGGCTACTTAAGCTACTGACATAGACTTTAATCAGCAACTCTGAGACTCTAACCATAAGGCAACATGGGCCCCCAGCCCTTCTTTATTTTCTCAATTTGGACCTTTCCAACAGCCTCCTAATTGGCTTCCCTGCTTCTGAAACGCATGCCAGGGAGACCCAGGACTCAGCTGTGGAGCATGTGATTCTTGATCTCGGGCTGTGAGTCTGAGCCCCACACTGGGTGTACAGAGTACTTCTCCCTCTACCTCCCACTCACTAACTCTCTCTCTCCCTAATAAATAAATAAAATCTTTTAAAAATAAATTTTAAAATAAATAAATAAATAAAAATAAAATGTATACCTGTTTTTTATCTCTCTTTGACTTAAAATCCATTGCCTGGAGATACCTAGCTGGCTCAGTCAGTATAGCATATGACTCTTGATCATGGGGTTGTGAGTTCCAGCCCCTCAGTGGGTATAGAGACCACTTAAAAAAAAAAAAATCTTTTGGGGGCGCTTGGGTGGCTCAGTTGGTTAAGCAACTGCCTTGGGGTCAGGTCAAGATCCCAGAGTCCGGGGTCGAGCCCCGCATCAGGCTCCCTGCTTGGCAGGAAACCTGCTTCTCCCTCTCTCACTCCCCCTGCTTGTGTTCCCTCTCTGGCTGTGTTTCTCTCTGTCAAATAAATAAATAAAATCCTAAAAAAAAAAAAAAATCTTTGGAACACTTGCAGGGCAGTTGACTGGTTTCAGCTAAGGACGTGATCTCAGGGTCTTGAAATCAGGCCCCACATTACATAATAAAATGAATTTCTCACTTCTCTTTAAAAACCAGTAGGTGGGGACACCTGAGTGGCTCCGTAAGTTAACTGTATGCCTTTGGCTCAGGTCATGACCCTAGGGTCCTGGGATCGAGCCCCGCATAGGACTCCCTGCTCAGTGGTAAATCTGCTTCTCACTCTCCTCCTACTTATGCTTTCTTTCTCTTCCAAATAAATAAATAAAATCTCAATTAACTAATTAAATAAAAACAGGCAGGTGGGCAAAAATCAGTTGGAACAGAGTTAAGCAGTTAAGAGTCTATGCTTTCTAGTAATTAGAGACTTGTCTAGTACAACACAGTCCTGATCACTCTTTTTTTTAGGCACTGGATTTTTTTGGTCCTGGCCCAGCAGAATTGCTTATTACATAGTAATATCTAATCCTCGCTGACCTCTCCAGCTCTAGGTCCCCTCACTCACACCTATGACCTTTATAGCACAGCACTACCTGAACATCAAACTACTTAGTTTCCCCAGACACACCATATTGTTCTCACCTCTTTGCCTTTTTGTCTACACTATTCCCTTAATCTAGAATGTCAGTCCCTTCCTGAACTCTAGACTAAGTTCTATTCAATATCTAAAATTCTGTTCATATAGCACCTCCAGGAAACTTTCCAAGGCTCCCTTCCTCCTTCACTTCTCATTATCTCTGCATCTGTTACACTCTTTAGTTGTTGCACTTACAGACTATAATACAATTTATTTGTGGACCTGTCAGTCTCCACACTGAAGTGAAGCCTTTAAAAACAAATCTTTATCATTTACAGTGTCTGCCACATAACAGCCACTCGAAACATTTGATGAATGAGTAGTTGAGAAAATGAGATGAATAACCTACGACCAGAGCTGATGGGGTTAGGAAATGGTGGGGCTCCCAGTAACTCACATAGATTTCCATTTTTCGGTAGAGACCATAGTTAAGTAGCAAATTGTGAGTCATACGAATTCGGTGAGGCTTCATTGGGTGGCCTTGTCCATAATAGTAATTTCCAACATCCCCTGAAGAAGAAAGATTGACAGTTTCAGTGACACGGTTATACACACACTCCCAGGAGAATCTAGGAATTTTTATAACCATCTCCTAGTTAAATTCTTTCTTTTTCGTTCTAGTCTCCAAGATTTTCACCCACATCGAGGAAGTAAATAATAAAATAAAATAAAAAACACAAAACAAAACAGAAACAAAAAAGGCTGCCTGGGTGGCTCAGATAGTTAAGCATCTGCCTTCGGCTCAGGTCATAATCTCCTGGTTCTGGGATCAAGCCCCATGTCAGGCTCCCAGTCTGCTTTTCCCTCTCTCTGCCTCTCCCCTTGCTCATGTCCTCTCTCGGTCTCAAATGATTAAATAAAATCTTAAACAAACAAACAAACAAAGCAGGGGGCCCTGGGAAGGTCAGTACTTAAGAATGTAAATCTAAGGGGCGCCTGGGTGGCTCAGTTGGCTAGGCGACTGCCTTCAGCTCAGGTCATGATCCCGGAGACCTGGGATCGAGCCCCACATCGGGCTCCCTGCTCGGCGGGAAGCCTGCTTCTCCCTCTCTCACTCCCCCTGCTTGTGTTCCCTCTCTGGCTGTGTTTCTCTCTGTCAAATAAATAAAATCTTAAAAAAAAAAAAAAAGTTTTTAAAGAATGTAAATCTAAGCCCACAAGGACTAGACATGTAAAAGGGTTCATTCCCAAACTACCGGAGAATAGCAGGCAGTGAGGTGACTCACCTCACTGTATCTCCAAAGAAGTCACCCCCACAACAGAAAAATAACCATTACTGGGGCGCCTGGGTGGCTCAGTTGGTTAGGCGACTGTCTTCGGCTCAGGTCATGATCCTGGAGACCCAGGATCGAGTCCCACATCGGGCTCCCTGCTTGGCAGGAAGCCTCCTTCTCCCTCTCTCACTCCCCCTGCTTGTGTTCCCTCTCTGGCTGTGTTTCTCTCTGTCAAATAAATAAAATCTTTAAAAAAAAAAAAAAAAAGAGGGGCGCCTGGGTGGCTCAGTTGGTTAGGCAACTGCCATCGGCTCAGGTCAGGATCCTGGAGACCCGGGATCAAGTCCCACATTGGGCTCCCTACTCGGTGAGAAGCCTGCTTCTCCCTCTCTCACTCCCCCTGCTTGTGTTCCCTCTCTAGCTGTGTTTCTCTCTCTCAGATAAATAAATAAAATCTTAAAAAAAAAAAAAAGAAAGAAAGAAAAATAACCATTACTATTCAGAATTATTGTGTCACAGTTCACTTCTTTCACATTGTAACACTCTATGGAGTTAAAGCACATTTACATTCATTTTCTTACTGGATCCTCACAATAACCTGGTAAAAGAGTTAGGACAGGAGTATTATTCTCATTTTATAGATAAGAAAACTAAACTCCTGGGGCACTGGATGGCTCAGTAGATTAAGCATCTGCCTTTGGCTCAGGCCATGATCTCAGGGTCCTGGGATCGAGCCCAATGTCAGGCTCTCTGCTCGGCGTGGAGTCTGCTTCTCTCTCTCTCCCTCTGTCCCTCCATCCCACTCATTTTCTCTCTCTCTCTCTCTAATAAATAAATAGATTTTTTTAATTAAAATTTTTAAAAATTTAAAAGACCACACTAAACTCTTATCATCTCTTGCTTCACTGCTTCACCTATAGCAATACACTTCTAACTGGTTCCTCTGCTTTCAACTCAATCTATCTGCCACACTGACCAGTTATTTTTTCTAATATACAGCTTTGATAACATCACTCCCCTGCTCAAAAACCCTTAATGGCTCTCCATCTTCTACTGAATAAAGAACAACTTCACTAGTCTGACATTCAACCCACAACACTGTACCACTCCTGCTCTCTCCCTCTCCCAGCTCTCTGCTCTAAACTGGAATAGGCACACTATGGCCCTTGGGCCAACTACTACTGGCTGCCTGTTTTTTGTAAATAAAATTGTATTGGAACACAGCCATGACCATTAATTTAAATAGTGTCTATGGCTGTTTTCACATTATAATGCAGAGTTGAATAAACAGTCGCCACAGAGACCCACCCACATGGCACACAAGGCCAAAAATATTTACTATGGGGACGTTTACAGAAAATTTGCCAATCTCTGTTCTAAACACACTAGATGATTATCAGCATCCTGAACATGGCATTCACCTTCACACCCAAGTAGCCTTTGTTAAGACTGTTCCTCTGACCTGGAATGTCCTTCCTTTTCTGATGATCCTCATACCATAAAGCCCAGCTTATACACCAAATATATTCCTGATAAAAATAAATGATCGTTTCCTCTCCATTTGTATATACTACTTAAAAAATCTTGTTTTGAGGGGCACCTGGGTAGGTCAGATGGTTAAGCATCTGCCTTTAACTCAGGTCATGATCTCTAGGTCCTAGGATGGAGACCCGAATAAGTTCTACATGAGCCCCGCATCAGACTTCCTGCTTAGCAGGAAGTCTATTTCTCCCCCTCCCTCCCCCCAACTTGTGCACTCTCTCTCAAATGAATAAAATCTTGGGGCACCTGGGTGGCTCAGTTGGTTGGGCGACTGCCTTTGGCTCAGGTCATGATCCCGGAGACCCGGGATCGAGTCCCGCATCGGGCTCCCTGCTTGGCGGGAAGCCTGCTTCTCCCTCTCTCACTCCCCCTGCTTGTGTTCCCTCTCTGGCTGTGTTTTTCTGTCAAATAAATAAAATCTTAAAAAAAAAAAAAGCTTAAAAAAAATGAATAAAATCTTTATAAATAAATAAATAAACAAATTTTGTTTCGTATTTTAATTACTTATATATCTATTTATATCCATAAGACTGGATGCTCTTTGAAGGCAAGGACAAATGCACCCTGTACAACATAAAGGCTAAATAGAGATTCAAGGAACTGAACTGAATGAGATTCGGAGAAGTTAAGTGCCTATTCAAGATCATACAACTAACAAGTGATGCAGGGGTCAACTCTTCTGACTCCAAATCCAGTAACCTAAAAGCTGCATTGGGTTTCCTAGGTACCTACTTCAGTTTGCACTTAATCCAGAGGGCTCTGTGAATTTGCTTGGCACAGAGTTCCTGGCACAAATATTCCAAAAATCAAATGGAGCTGCCTGGCAGGCTTAAGCACTACTGCATGCAACTCTTGATCTCAAGGCCATGAGTTCCAGCCCCACCTTGGGCACAGAGCTTATTTAAAAGCAAACAAAAACAAAACAACAAAATAAACAAAAGAGATAAAAACCCAAACCAAACGAAAACAAAAACAAAACAAAAATTAAGAGAACTGCACACTCTCCTTAGAAGTCTATCAAGATGAGGCAGATCTTTGAGCACCACTGAAAAGAAGGTCCCAACTTCTTGTGCGTCGTTGTTTGGTGGTATCAGTAACATCTTCATTCCAGGGAGCAATGCACTGTGGGGAATGCTACCAACGGCATCCAAACCACGTCCAATTCCCTTCATCAGAGACATGGCCAGGGACAATGGGAAACTTCTAAACAGCTGGATGTTTAGGATCTCACCCTCTTCTCTGTCTTTTTAACAGACTTTACTCTTTAGAACAATTTTAGATTTATAGAAAAACTGCAAAGATAGTACGGAGAGTTCTCAGATACCCCACAGGCAGTTTCGCCTATTACCAGCATTCTACATGATAAAATGCGAAGTATTTGTTACAATTAATGAACCAATACTGACAGGGTATCATTGACTAAAAGCCCATGCTTTATTCAAATTTCCTTAGTTTTTACTTAACGTCCTTTTACTCTCTTAATCTTAGTGAGGCCTCTGAGGGCAAAAACTGTGCTCTCAGCCAGAGCCACAAGTCAGAGTACAGTATTTGGTTGCATTCAGTTGGGACCCTTGTCTCATACACAGACTTTTGAGATGCAGCAGCAGAGAAGGCAGGCGAAATTTTGTTTCCAGACACCCTGAGACGACCTTATCAGCCATGGGGATTTGGTAGAATAGGTTCTCAAGGCATTGGCTGAGACATGCAGATGCAGACCCAATTTGAAGGCAGACAGAAACATGACCATTACTGTTACGTAACTGGATTCCTGGCCTGGGCCTTAAGGCCCAGAAACTCCCCTGCTATCAAAGCTGAATTCAGCCACCGCTAAGACTTGGGGAACTAAGATAACTTATCTAGAAGGCTAGCGGAGTACCTGAGGGTGGGGTGCAGAGGCACCATCCTTTTCCTAACAGCTTTTAATCTGGTTGCTAAGACACTTTTTAAAAGAAATAATCCTTTTTATTTAGATACTACCTGTATAATTTAGAGAGCTTTTCCTACTCTTCGTTTTTCAGCTTTATGGGACAATGACCTGAGGCCTACAAAGGTAAAGTGACTTGCCCAATACCATAAAGCTTCTGAGGGGCAAAACTAAGTCTGGGTCCCAAGCTAGAGACCTCACTGCAAAACTCACAAGCAGTTTTTCAAAAAGTAAGCAGTCTCCTTTGTCTAAAGACTAAGGTCTTTTCACTTTGTGTTTTAAGCTATGGTATACAGATCACAAAACTGCAAACTGCTATGGCTACAAAGTCATAGGCTCCACCCTCGAATGGGCCCTCACCACTGCCCAGCAGTCCTTCCAAATTTATTTCCCGAGCTCCCTCTTTCACAACAGCCATCTCTCTTTGAGAGGCCTACTCTTCCAACTGCCCTACACCACTTATAGGAAAAAGAGTATTGGTTTACTTGATTTTGAAAACTCCCTCAACTTTCTCCTCATCCAACTTACCTACATTTGAACTTTTCCTTGCCTCTCATCATGAAGAAACTTCCCCTTGAAAGTTAGTGTCCCTCCCTGTGCTCTGATTTCCATCTCAACTGACCTCAGGAACCTCCATCATTACCAGCCCCTCTCTCCTGTATCTTCAACCACTCCCTATGGTAAATGAAGATATATCTTCAACCACTCCCTATGGTAAATGGGAGTGGTTGAAAATAACCATATTTTATATTCAAATTTTGAATACGCTCAACCCTCAGCCACTGCATCCCCCCCGCTTTTTTTAAAGATTTTATTTATTTGACAGAGAGATCACAAGTAGGCAGAGAGGCAGACAAAGAGAAGACGAAGCAGGCTCCCTGCTGAGCAGAGAGCCTGATGTGGGCCTTGATCCCAGGACCCTGGGAACTGAAGACAGAGGCTTTAACCCACTGAGCCACCCAGGCACCCACAATCCCATTCTCTAAGGAGATTACTGTCTAAGAAGAATGAACAAGTAAACAGGCAATTCCAATACATAGTGACAAGCGCTATGACAGGGGAGTACAGAGCATGAAGGGCATTAGATTTTTCCTCAGTCCACTTCCTTAGAATTCCTCTGGGATCCTCTTCCCTTGCCACCCTATAAAACTTCTTGGGTCATCTCATCCTCTTCTGTAACTAAAATTACCATCTGTACAAAAATCTCTATCTTCTCATTTCTATCTTCTAAACTACAGACCTGAATGGCTAACAGCCTACCGGATGCTTCTACTTGGATATTCCCCAACAAGTATTTCTTAAAAATACAAAACCCAGGGGTACCAGGGTGGCTCAGCTGGTTGGGCGGCTGCCTTCATCTCAAGTCGTGGTCCCAAGGTCCTGGGATCAAGCCCTGCATGGGCTCTCTGCTCAGTGGAGAGCCTGCTTCTCCCTCTCCCCCTGCCTGCCACTGCCCCTGCTTGTGCTCTCTCTCTGTCCAATAAATAAGTAAAATCTCAAGAAAAAAATACAAAACCCAAAGTTATCAACTGATATAGCCTAACACATCAAACTACCCAACCCAGGAATTTGGGATCCTTGCTTTCTTCTTTACCCCTACATTTGTGTAATTAATTTCTGTCTCACAGTGATAGTTCTAAGGTATAAATCTGATGATGTCACCAGCCTGCATAAAACTTCAATGATTCACAAGTGCACTCAGAATAAATTTCAACTTCCTTAAGACAGTGTGTCTGGCACTTCATGATCTGGTCCCCATTTACTTTTCCAGCCTCATCACTTGCAACCTTTCCCTCTACCTTACTCCCTGACTTTCTACACTCTGCACTCAAACCTATGCCTCAGCCATACTATACACATACCTGCTGTCTTTCAAAAATGCTGTTCTCTTTTTTACCTCTAAACTTAATGTCATCTTTGCCTTCCCTGGGCCTGGCTAATAACTCCTGCTCTCAGGTCTTAATTGAGATGGCACCTCCCTCCTGGATCCACAGGCTCTGCAGGGTGCTTCTTCTCTGTGCTCCCAAAACACTCTGAACTCTCCTTTATCCCAGCATGATACTGGAGAGCAATTCTGTCACTGCTCATCTCCCCCTCTAGACTGAGGGGAAGATGAGAAGTGACCTGATCAGCTCCGTCACCCCAGCACCTAAACGTCCCTAGTACAGAGTAAGCTGCTCCACCCGCTTCTGTTAAATGAAAAAGTCTGTTTTAACAGGTTGCATCTTTCTCCTTCCAAGCCCAGGGGCCCCGTTTCCCAGCAGCAACTGCAGGGCGGGGGGGGGGGGGGGGGGGGGGGGGGGGGGGGGGGGGGGGGTTGGGTGACAGGAGGTGGTGACTCCTGCAGGACTTTCACCAAAAAGGATGAGGAAGCAAGGGGAAGAGGAAGACCTTTGTATTCTCGGGAGGAAAACAAATCCTTGCACCCTTCTCCGCCAGATCCTGCCTCCCCCCTCAAACTCAGCCTCCCCTCCAGGAGTCCGACTCAAACTCTCCCTTAGGCTTCCTGAGAATGCCCCCAATCAAATTACCCCAAGCTTTCCCAAAAGACCCTCTCCCCCCCCCTCGGCCTCTGCCTCTTCCCTCAGCCTCGACTTCCTTTCCTTTTCTCCGAGCCTCCTCCCTCAGCCTCGACCTCCTGCTCTCAGCCTCCTTCCCCTGCCTCCTCACTCCCCCTGACCTCTTTCCTCTGAGCCTCTTCCCTCAGTCTCGACCTCCTCCCTCTTAGCCTCTTCCCTCTGCCTCGCTCTCCTCTGAGCCTCCTCTCTGAGCCTCGTCTTCCTCGCAGCCTCCTCTCCCCGCCTTTCCCCAACGCCTCAGCCTCTCCCAACCTCCCTCTCCGGATGCGTCCCGGCCCCGCCCCCGCCGCGCGCACGGTGCTCACCGTCGTAGTAGTAACAGACTTTCCTCCGGGTGCCCTGAGTCTGCGCCATCTTGCTCGCCTCCCGTCCCTCCCGTCCCTCCCGTCAGTCGGTCCGTCCGGTCTCCCGCCCGCGGCTCCGCGCAGCGTCCGACCCAGGGGGGAGGGGGCGGGCCTGCAGCCCGCTCCGCCCGTCCACTCCCGGGCTCACCTATAGCCGCGCAGCCCGGGCACGGATCCAACCAATCAGCTTGCGCAGGGACGGCCCGGAACTCGGCAGGGGGCAAGGGCAGCCCTGAGAGGCAGCCGAGGGCCCCCTGGGCCTGTACCAAGGTCTGCGACAGGGGGGTGGGGGCGCTGCCCGGGGACCGTACCATTAGTCCTGGGGGAAGAAAGCAGTTCCGTACACTTCACGATCCTATTTCGGTGTTGGAAGCGTCCTTGGAGATCAGCACCCAACTTTGTAATTTTGTAGAGACTCAACCGACTGGGGGGTGCGGGGGAGGGAGTGACTTGCACAAGGTCACTGGGCTAATGACAGGGCTGAACGTGGATTATAACGTAGGTTTGGAAGAGGGAGAAATAAACTGACAAAGAAAACCGCTGTGGGCCAAGTACTGTGCAACAGCTTTACCGACGTTTATCTCAGTGATTGCTCACAGCAGCTTTGGAAGAGGCTTTTTATTCCCTTTTATGGATAAGGATAATGAACTTCAGATCTTTGTGACCGGCCCAGAGTCACACAATTAGTAATTAAATCCAACTTTCAATAGCGCAATTTTTTTTTTAAGATTTTATTTATTTATTTGAGAGTGAGCATGAGACGGGAGAAGGTCCGAGGGAGAAGCAGAGTCCCCACGGAGCTGGGACCCCGATGCCGGACTCCATTCCAGGACTCCAGGATCATGACCTGAGCCGAAGAAGTGGCTTAACCAACTGAGTCACCTTCGCACCCCTCAACAGTACAGATTTTTTGAATGCCTACCGTGCAGCAGAGACACAGTAACGCAGGTACAGAATCCGGCCTTTTTTTTTTTTTTTTTTTTTTAAGATTTTATTTATTTGATAGCGAGAGAACACAAAGTGGGAGAGGGAGAAGCAAGTCCTCCCCCTGAGCAGGAAGCCCCGATGCGATGCGCATGCAGGGTTTGATCCCAGGACTCTAGGATTATGACCTGAGCTGAAGGCTGGTGCTTAATGACTGAGTCACCCAGGCGCCCTGAAGCCACCCTTTCTTACTCCAAACCTCCCTAAAGCTGTCATCCGAGAGGACTGCAGAGTACCTTAACACAAGGGGAAGCTGGTTGTCCCCTTAGACTGAGAGCAGGGTTTCTCAAGCTACTGAAGCTATCAGCATTTGGAGCTGGATAATTCCTTACAGGCAGAGGGAGGCCTGTCTTGTACACTATAGGATGTTTAGTAGTATCTTTGGCCTTTATTCATTAGATGCCAATAGCACCCTCCACTCCCATCCCCAGCTGTAATAGCCAAAAACTGTCTCTAGACATTGCATAACTGTCCTGAGGGCAAGGTGTGTGTGTGTGTGTGTGTGTGTGTAAAATTGCCCTTAACCTTACCCTTGAGGACCACTGCATTAAATTGATCAATCAACTGTTCATTATTGAAAGCTGAAAGACTGAAAAACACTTTGATGAGCAATGAAAATAACAAAATACAACAGTATTAATATTTAGTGAGTACTTACTATTTGTGTGCCAAGTAAATTACAAACTCATGGTCCTGTAGTTGGTAAGACACATTTTTATGCCCCTACCATCCATTTTTTTTAAGTAGCTTCCACACCCAGCAAGGAGCACAACGGGAGGCTTGACCTCATGACTCTGATATTTAAGACCTTAGCTGAGATCAAAAGTTAGGTGCCTAACCAACTGAGCCATCCAGGTACCTCTATGCCTCCACAATTTAAAAACTGCTGAGGCACTTGTGTGCCTCACTTAAGAACTGCATTTAGGCCACTAAGTGTAAAAGTATCAGAAGATCTAAGATTGGGCAGTTCTATCATAGAAACAGCTAAAGGGCCAGGGAATAAACACTGTTTCCAGCTCTGTGTTACTGCTTCCTGGCTAATAATCTTTCTGGCCCCCACTTCCCTTTTTATAAAATGGAGAGGATAAGAATACAAAGTTCACCAACTCTATGGCTGCACACAGTATCCAGACGAAGAGATGGGTGGGAATCAGATGAGGTCATGGGTGTGGCAGCATTTTATAAAATGCAGAACAGGAATCAGATCCTTCTAGAGGTAAGGCAGGTGGTATAAAAATAAGTGGATTTATATTAGTTTGATTCAGGTGCTTTGCATATTTCTAAAATTGGATTCTTTTTCACTTTCATAAAGCAATATGCCTTTCCCCCATCTTTCCTCAAACACACTGCCATCTGCAGGTATTTTTTATTTTCTCACTTTTTAATGGAAATAGAGGTGAAAAACATTTCATTTTCCTCTTCATTGTAAGAACAACAGTGCAAGCATGTTAACCAATAACCACTAATACTCAGTTTCACTGTCTGGCAAAGGGACTCTGGCAAAGAAAGAGCTCAAGCCCCACCTGAAGGGGGTGGCCACTACCCAGTTCCATGGGGACAGGTAAGCCCAGTGAAGCCAAATTTTCAAGCTATTTTCTCAAGAAAAGGCAGAAATCTGTAGTTTTATGTGAATCTCCCCAGTTTTATAAAATGTGTTAACATTCAGCCTCTTCCTGAATGTTAGAAAGGGCCATTCTTTTTTTTTTTTTTTAAGGTTTTATTTATTTGGCAGAAACACAGCTAGAGAGGGAACACAAGCAGGGGAGAGAGAAGGAGAAAGAGGCTTCCCGCCAAGCAGGGATCCCGATGTGCAGCTGGATACCAAGACTCTGGGATCATGACCTGAGCCCAAGGCAGACGCTTAATGACTGAGCCACCCAGGGGTCCCCCTTTTATTATTTTTTTAAATTTTATTTATTTAATAGAGAGAAACACAGCTAGAAAGGAAACACAAGCAGGGGGAGTGAGAGAGGGAGAAGCAGGGAGCCCGGTGGGCCATTCTTTTAAAATGTAAGTCAGAGGGGCGCCTGGGTGGCTCAGTTGGTTAAGCGACTGCCTTACGCTCAGGTCATGATCCCAGAGTCCTCGGATGGAGACCCTGCTCTGTTTCTCTCGGTCAAATAAATAAATGAAATCTTTAAAAATGAAATAAAATAAAATGTAAGTCAGATCGTGGGGCTCCAGGGTGGCTCAGGTGGGTAAGCATCTGATTCAGATTGGGCTCAGATCATGATCTCAGGGTCATGAGATGGATCCCTGTGTTGGACTCCACTCTGGGTGTGGAGCCTTAATATTCTCTCTCTCCCTCTGCTCCTCCCCTCACTCATGTCTGTGTGTGTGTGTATGTGTGTGTACACGAGCTCTAAAAAAAAAAAAAAGCTTAACAAATAAAAATGTAAGTAAGGTCACATCATGGCTCTGCAAAAATCCCCGCAAATTCTCCTTGGAATAGTTCCTGCAAAGGCCACAAAGCCCCACAGGATCTCTATCCCTCAGGCCCCCTGTCTGGACCTTATGTCTCTGTGCCCGCTAAGGGAGCTTCTGCCTTAAGCTGTTCCCTCATCCTGGCCTCTCCTCCCCCTAACATGTGGCTTGCTCCCTCATCTCCTTCAAATATTTGCTCCAAAGTCACCTTCTCAATGTGGCCTTCCCAGACCACTCTGTTTAAAATTGTACACTTCCCCCAAACATGACATTCCTTATTCCACTTACTGTGCTTTATTTTCCCCTTAACACTCAGCACCTCATAGCATACTGCACCATTTACTTCTTTGTGTTGTTTATTGTCTGTTTTCCCTCACTAGGATGTAAGCCCTCTAAGGGGGATTTCGTTGCTTTATCTACTATATATTCTATGAACCTAGAACCAGGCCTAACACACAGGTGTTCAATAAATATTTGCCAAGGTGTGCCTGGGTGGCACCCTCGGTTAAGCATCTTGATTTCCGCTTAGGTCCTGCTCTCGGGGTCCTCGGATCAAGTCCAGTGTAGGGCTCGGTGCTAGTGCTGAGTCAGCTTGAGAATCTTTCTCCCTCTCCCTGCCCCTCCACTTGTGCTCTCTTACTTTCTCAAATAAATAAATCACAAATAAGTAAATGAGTATTTGCCCAATGAGTGAATTAATTCAATGCTTAAAAACACCTTGGGAGGGGCACCTGGGTGGCTCAGTTGGTTAAGCAACTGCCTTCGGCTCAGGTCATGATCCCGGACACCCGGGATCAAGCCCCTCATCGGGTTCCCTGCTCAGCGGGAAGCCTGCTTCTCCCTCTCTCACTTCCCCAGCTTGTGTTCCCTCTCTGGCTGTGTTTCTCTCTGTCTAATAATAATAATAATAATAATAATAAAATAAAAATTAAAAAACACCTTGGGAGTGCCTTGCTGGCTCAGTCAGTAGACCTAGTGACTCTTGATCTTAGGATTGTGAGTTCCAGCCCCACTCTGGGTGTAGAGATTACTTAAAAATAAAATATTGGGGCGCCTGGGTGGCTCAGTTGGTTGAGCGACTGCTTTCGGCTCGGGTCATGATCCTGGAGACCGGGGATCGAGTCCCGCATCGGGCTCCCTGCTCAGCGGGAAGCCTGCTTCTCCCTCTCTCACTCCCCCTGCTTGTGTTTCCTCTCTGGCTGTGTTTCTCTCTATCAAATAAATAGATAAAATCTTTAAAAATAATAAAAATTAAAAAATAAAATAAAATCTTTAGGGTGCCTGGGTGGCTCAGTGGGTTAAAGCCTCTGCCTTCAGCTCAGGTCATGATCTCAGGGTCCTGGGATTGAGGCCCACATTGGGCTCTCTGCTCAATGGAGAGCCTGCTTCCTCCTCTCACTCTGCCTGCCTCTCTGCCTACTTGTGATCTCTCTCTCTGTCAAATAAATAAATAAATCTTTTAAAAAAATAAAAAAATAAAAATAAAATCTTTAAAAACATCTTGAAGTGGGGTGCCTGGGTGGTTCAGTCATTGAGCATCTGCCTTCAGCTCAGGTCATGATCCTGGAGTCCCGGGGTCAAGTCCCAAATCAGGCTCCCTGCTCAGCGGGAGGCCTGCTTCTCTCTCTCTCACTCCCCTTGCTTGTGTTCCCTCTCTAGCTATGTTTCTCTCTGTCAAATAAATAAATAAAAATCTTTTTAAAAAAATCTTGAAGGTGAATCGAAATATATCTGAAGGCTTGCCTGGGTGGCCAGTCGATTAAGTGTCTGTCTTCGGCTCAGGTCATGATCCCAAAGTCCTGGGACTGAGCCCCGCATCAGGTGCCTGCTTCTCCCTCTGCCTGCTGCTGTCCCCTGCTCTCTCTCTGTCAAATAAAATCTTTAAAAAAAAGATTTAAAACAAAATAAAACATACCTGAGTACAAATACAGCCCCAGAATCAGTAGCTGTAAAAAATGCTATTGCCCTTACATAATGGGAAGGCAGGGTCCTGGGACACACCCACTCCCAGGAGGTTCTGGTAGGGGTCACCCTTAATCCCTTGGGGAGGGATTTTGAAGGAGTTCAAAGACTCCATACAGCAAAGTGTAGGAACTTCCTCTTGGCTGGCCAAATCAGCAGAGCTGGGGAAAGTTCAGACATCCCCTCATCCCATCTTTCACCCCAGTTCAGAGTGACTTACTTTCCAGCTTCTGAACCCCACTGCTCCCTCCCAAGGAAGAGGAGATGGGAGTTGGAGCTGAGAGATATACAATCTTCATCAACAGAGAGTCATTTATTGAGCTCCTAATGTGTGCCAGGCACCAAGGAGGAGCACACAGAGGTATCAGATAAGGTCCAAGCCTTCAAGGAACTTCTTGATGGTTAGGGGAAAGGGAAAGGGGGCGGGCAGAAGCGATGTCAATCACAGGCCTCGGTCTTCTCTCTGGTGGTCTTGGGAAGTAGAAGGGCCCGCAGAGGGACAAGTTGAACAGGTGCCCAAGGCTCATATACTCATGCATGCCGCACGCGCACAAGACACCTGCACAGAACCCACACAACTACAGAACCCTGTATAAGAAACAGGAAGTGGCCGCGCCGCACGTGGGATTCACGTGGGTGGGACTCACACACAGTCTGTACGTGCACGGGCGACATGGGAATGACGCAAGAACTGCATCTCCCCCAGCCAGGTTGGCTAGATGGAGGGAGGGCTCCGGCCCACTAGGTACATCAGGGCTGGGGCTGGTACTGGCCCTCTGTGGCCGTGAAGAAGTCCTCCAGCACACTGCGCAGGTAGTCGAAAGTGGGCCGTTCCTCTGGGCGCTCCTTCCAGCAAAGCATCATGAGTTGGTACAGCTCCTCGGAACAGTTGTCAGGTCGCACCATGCGGTAGCCTCGCTCTAGGTTCTGAATCACCTCAGGATTGGTCATCCCTAGAGGTTAATGAGAGAGACAATATCAAGGCTCCAGGCTTTGGACCCTCACAACAGGGGTGATGTCCGGAATATTTAACTGGCACAGTGTGAGCACCAATCCCAAAGGCTCTTGGTCTACATCAACAGTAATACCACATGCTTCAGGTACCAGCCAGATGTCAGTCATGCCACGTGTGAGCCATCTCCCCTCTTTGAGCCTCAGTTTCCTCATCTGGGAAATGGACCTAAGAGTAGCTCCTACCTCATACAGCTGTTATGAAAATTGAAGGAGACAGTGCCTACAAAGTACCAAGCCTAGGGCCTGGAGAGGAGATGCTACATGAAGAATATCTGTGATTATTATGATTTGGTGGGGGAATATGGGGTGCTCAGGGTCCAGGGCAGGATGGGAGCCCACAGAGAGCACAAGGGTGAGGTTTCTCTGGCTTTGGGACCAGGCACATGAGATGTTGCATCAGGAACCCAGATGGGCCCAGGACCCCAGCAAAGCAGACCCTGTGTAAGGTAGATTCACCAGGTCCCTCCATGACCCAGATTAAATAATTTGGGGCCACGTCCCTTAAAACCAGGAAATTCAGGAAATGAGGGGACATAGACCAGAGAACTAAACACCCATGGCTAGAGTCAAGGATGCAAACCCATAGTCTGCACCCAGCCTAAATATAGTCCATAGACCTACCTTGGTTTGACCCCTATAGTGTTTTTATTTTTATTTTATTTATTTTTTTAAATAGGCTCCACACCCAGTTAGAGCCCAGTGTAGGACTTGAACTCAAGACCCTGAGATCAAGACTTGAACTAAGATCAAGAGTTGGATATTTAATCAGCTGAGCTACCCAGGTGCCCTACTGTGTTTTTAAACAATATGAATCAATCATCAGTATTTAGGTATAGGCAAATTTTCCTAAAATTCCAATTTTTGGCTTCTCTTGGAAAAGGAAAGATCTGAGGGCAGATCTGAGCCATGCAGTTGCCCCTAAAAATCTTAAAAAAAAAAAAGAAAGAAAGAAAGAAAGTATCTGTTTGGGGGGGTTCCTATGTCTTAGTAGCAACCATCTTCTGGAGCAAATGCAAGTTCACCCAGGTCCCCATTTACTCCCCTCTGTCTCCCTAACCCAGAAGCCACAGGTCAGTTGCCAATTATCATCATGCTTTCAATGCTTTTTTTCATCTTTTTAAAAATTAGTTAGTTTATTTTTAAGTGGTTTCCTAGCCCAGTGTAGAACTCATGAGTCTGAGATCAAGAACTGTAGGCGAGGGTGCCTGGATGGCTCAGTGGGTTAAAACCTCTGCCTTCAGCTCAGGTCATGATCTCAGGGTCCTGGGATCAAGGCCCGCATTGGGCTCTCTGCTCAGCAGGGAGCCTGCTTCCTCCTCTCTCTGCCTACTTGTGATATCTCTCTGTCAAATAAATAAAATCTTTAAAAAAACAAAACAACAACAACAACAAAAAACTGCAGGCTACACTGACTGAGCCAGCCAGGTGTCCCATGCTTTTTTTTCTTCTAACAGAAATCCTTTATGGGTTCACCTCTGTGGGCACAGTGCAGGAGCAGTAAGGACACTTGGCTGGATGACTGGAGTTTGGTTCTTGCCCCCATGCTGCCCTTGGACTCTCTGATGGGGCCATTCCTGGGCAGAGAAGTCCTTCGGGCTCTCACCTGATTGTAAGGTGCTTTTACCTTTCTAGGAGCAAAATTCTGTTCATAGTGCTCTGGGAGGTGGGAAGCTTCTGCATTTCCGGCCATTGCGCTCGGTGACCTCTTTCCTCTGTCTTTGTATTTCATTTCCTTTCCCCAGAGTTTCCTAGCAAGTTCCTTTCAAAACATTCCATCTGTCGGGGTGCCTGGGTGGCTCAGTCGTTAAGCGTCTGCCTTCAGCTCAGGTCATGATCCCAGAGTCCCAGGATCGAGCCCCGCATCAGGCTCCGTGCACGGTGGGAAGCCTATTTCTCCCTCTCTCACTACCCCTGCTTGTGTTCCCTCTCTAGCTGTGTTTCTCTCTGTGAAATAAATAAATAAAATCTTAAAAAAATTCTGTCTGTCTTGGCTGAATTCAGTTGTAAAGGACTATGTCCAGAGATTAGAGGAAGGGATGGGAGAGGGTAGGAATTAGTAATTTGTATGTCTCTCTCATTCTTTAGATGGAACGGTTCAGAGGTCACGGAAGTCAGTGTTTAGTGAGCACCTATGGGGAGTCAAGTTCTTTCACAAACAGTATCCTTTGTTCATATCGGGAAACTGAGGCTCAGAGAGGTGAAGTCACTTGCCCAAAGTGATGATTAATAATAAAACCTAGGGGCTCCTGGGTGGCTCAATTGGTTAAACATCCAACTTACTCAGGTCTTGATCTCAGGGTTGTGATATCAAACCCTGTGTTGGCTTCATGCCCAGTGAGGAGTTTGCTTAAGGCTCTCTCTCTCCCTCTCCCTTGCCCTTCCCCCTGCTCGTGCATGCTCGCACGCGCTCTCTCTCTCTCTCAAATGAATAAATCTTTAAAAAACAATAATAATAAAAGTAACACTCTTGAGTACTTAGTATGGGCCAGGTACTTTTCTAACCTCATAATTTACAGCTGGGGAAAGAAAGAATGATCTGATCAAACCCAAAGAGCAAGTTAGCATCCGTGGCGGATCTGGTATTAAAGGCAGGCCTTTTCCCTCCCGAGTCAGATCCTCTTCTGCCATCCTAGGCTGCCTATGTCAGGACTTAAGAAAAGAGCTGGGATTATTGAAGGAGGAGAAGAATTGAGACAGACATGGAAGCCAGCCCTAGGAGATGTGGCACCTGACCAGGCATGCAGGAATTCTGAGTGAATACAGGAAAGCAGCTAGAAAGATTCAGAATCTGAATCAGGGACAGATGAAATGAATGGCCAGACTTGGATTTGCTGCTCTTCCCCACCACTGTTTCCGTCCTGGCCCTTGGCCCTGACCTGGGTAAGGGATGCGGCCGTAGGTGACAATTTCTGTCAGCAGGATCCCAAAAGACCACACGTCCGACTTGATGGTGAACGTCCCATAGTTAATGGCTTCTGGTGCTGTCCACTTAATGGGAAACTTGGCTCCTGGAGGGAGGCAGAGTGAGGTCACCTGGGTCTGCTTAGCCAGACCCTGCAGGCCTCAGACTTCCCTTATATCCCACACCTACCCTCCCTGGCTGTGTACTCGTTGTCCTCGATGAGGCGTGCGAGGCCAAAGTCTGCAATCTTGCAGCTCAGGGTGTCAGAAACCAGGATGTTGGCTGCCCTCAGGTCACGGTGGATATAATTCCGCTCTTCAATGAATGCCATGCCCTCTGCAATCTGCAGACCAGGCAGGAGGTCAGCAGCCCTGGGCCGGACATCCTTAGCCCACTGGGCTGTGTGCCTGCCCAACCTACCCCGCCCCCGCCAGTCTCCTTACTTGGGCAGCCATGTCCAAGAGTTTGTTGATGGTCAGCTTGATGCCTAGGGGGGTCTTGAGGAAATCCACCAGGCTCCCTGTGAACAGAAACAAAAGTTGTTAACTCAAGAGGCCCCAGCAGATAGCTCTCAGGCTGGGCACCTGGGCGGCTCAGTCAGTTAAGTGTCTGCCTTTGGCTTGGGTCATGATCCCAGGGTCCTGGGATGGAGCCCTGCATTGGGCTCTCTGCTCAATGGGGAGCCAGTTTATCCCTCTCCCTCTGTCTACCACTCTGCCTACTTGTGCTCTCTCTCTGTCAAATAAATAAAATCTTTAAAAAGGAAAGAAAAAGAAAAATTTCTTATTTAAAAAACAAAGAAATAAAGAAAGCTCCTGGGCCCTTCTCCTTTAACTGGCTGTCTAGAAGGAAAATCTGACATGTGGAAAGAGACATAAGGGTTTGAGAATGGAGAAGTGCGAGTTCAGGGTGAAGATACTCGGGGTATATGAAGTCTTTTCCTGGGGACCAGGATGGAGCATGCTCAAAGAAGTCTGTAAGTTGTTTGTAAACTTTTTGTCACCAATGGGGTAGAGTCCAAATTCCTTAGCCAGGTGTCCACAGCCCTGCATGGTCCATACTATAGTCTTTCCCCCACTTTCCTGCCTCTTTCACTTTACCCTAGACAATTTTGAGATTTTTCATATAGACCACAGGGTTCTCACCCCAAAGTCTCTTTGCCCCATCTCTGACTGCTAAAAATTCTACTTTTCAGGGCACCTGGTGGCTCAGTTGGTTAAGCCACTGCCTTCGGCTCAGGTCATGATCCTGGAGTCCCAGGATCAAGTCTCGCATCGGGCTCCCAGCTCTGCAGGGAGTCTGCTTCTCCCTCTGACCTTCTCCCCTCTCATGCTCTCTCTCACTTACTATCTCACTGTCAAATAAATAAATAAAATCTTTAAAAAAAATTCTACTTTTCTTTCATGGCCCAGCTAGAGTATTCCTCTAGGAAGCCTCTCTAGATCCTACTGGGCCTAATAAATTGCATCATTATCTACATACCCCATGACATGCTGGAACTCTCCTGTGGCAAAATTCTGATTTCCCTAGAGTTTGTGCCACATAACTAAAATGCAATTCCTCTGAAAGCAGGAGCCTTGTTTTATCCATCCATGGTCCCAATGCCCAGCCCAAAGTAAGCAGAGATAAATGTGTACCGAATGTATCGAATGGAGGATAGCAAAAGGTGTCTGGGGGGCTGAGGGACCACATATGGAAGCCGAGGGTGACTAGGAGGAGACCAGGGATGAGAGTTGCTAGAACAGAGCTAATGACTGCTAGCCCTTCTCAAGAGATTAAAACCCTGTGTAAAGGTGGCAAAAACCTAAGAGTCCCTACTATGAGCAATGAATTAGTCGCCAAAGATAAAAAGCTCCCCAGACACAGCAAATATGTGGGCATATACTACCACTCCCATATGAGATCCATGGTAGATGCTGTGGATCGATCCCAGCACTCATTTCCAATGCACCTCAGAATCCTCCTCAACACAGAACTCCAAGCAGCTACCAATTGAAGCTGGTGCACACGGTAAAACCTATTTGCTACTTCCAGTATCCCTTAGCCAATTAAGAGCTTTTTTCACTTCCTGGAAGAGGGACAGATCTTACACTCCCAAAGAAGCAGAGCCAGATAACAACAAACTTATTGAGCAGTTACTGTATTTGCAGACACTATTCTAACTGTTCTATATACACTATTTCATCCTCACAAAGGCCCTATGAGAAAGTTACTGTAGCATTATTATCACCATTTTACAGATGAGGACATCAGAGCAGAGAGCAATGAAGTGATTTGCCCAAGGACACACAATCGTGAAGGCAAGATTCTAACACAGGCAGTCAGATCTAGAGCCCTTTGGGACTACTCTAAATTATTTCTGGGTGAGCCCGTTCGGATTTCTGATGTTATACTTGGGGAAAATGAGCACCAGAGATGGGACAGGGATTTGGCCTGTGTCACAGCAAATTGGTGGCAAAGTTGGGCCTAAAAACATGTTTTTGAAGGGGCTAGAAACTTCTCTCCACCTTCCTGGGTCCTCTCAATCATTCCAGGGGAGGACAAGGGGCTAGAACTGAAGAAGAGAGATTTGATCTGTCCTCTCAAGGGTCAGCATCAAAAGGAAAAGAGAAATAGGGGTAGAGACCCACTAATTTGAAATCAAGCATCTCTGGTGCCTGGGTGGCTCATGGGTTAAAGGTCTGACGCCTTCAGCTCAGGTCATGATCCCAGGATCCTGGGATGGAGCCAGAGGCTGGTGCCCTGCTGGGTGGGGAACCTGCTTCTCCCTCTTCCCCTGCTGTTCTCTCTCTCTGCTAAATAAGTAAATAAAATCTTAAAGAAACAAAAACAAAAAACAAAAAAACCCCAAGCATCCCAAGATCAAGGTGGGCCTTTGAAAAAGGCAAACAGGACTGCAGGTCAGGGAAGACAAGTGGAAGGTCTTCCAGAGCCCGCCGCCTTAGGCTGGGCTTCCAGCCAACCTCTCCCCGTCCCAGGAAAACTAGAAATCCTGGGCGCCTGAGTCAGGCGAAAAAACCGAGCTCCTCCACCTTCTATCAGGGGCAGAGGGGACGGCAGCGCCCCCCAGCGGCCGATCACTGAGGCGGCACCCACCGTTCTCCATGTATTCCGTGATGATGTAGATGGGCTCCTGGGTGACCACTGCGTGGAGCCGGACCAGTCTCTGGTGTTGCAGCTGCTTCATGAGGTTGGCCTCGGCCAGGAAGGCGTCGGGGGACATGCTGCCCTGCTTCAGGCTCTTGACTGCCACCTTTGTGTGCCCGTTGTAGTACCCTGGGGCGGGGAGGGATTGGGGAATCACTGGGAGCGCGAGCACCCGGAGCCCGGTAGCAGCCCGGACGCTGTGTCTGGACTCTGGAGACTTCATCAGACGCCTCCCCTCCCCGCTTTCCCGCAGTCACGGAGGGCCTCACTCACCCATCCACACCTCCCCGAACTGGCCAGCCCCCAGCCGCTCCACCAGCTTCAGCGTCTCCCTGGAAACCTCCCACTCGTCCTCCCACCAAGGCTTCTGGGGCTTCTGGGTCTGGCAGGGGCGACTCAACCGCGTGCACAACCCGTCCGAAGCATCTGCGAGCACAAGGGAGAGGGTTAGGGCTGTGAACCCCGCGGATTCGGGCGCCCCCACTGAGTCCCCGCCGGGCCAAGTCCCCGTCCAGGGGAAATGGACTGGAGGGGGAGGTGTGGGGCTGTCACCGACACCTGGACTATCGGGTACCGCACCTCGCCCACTGTGGGGAATGAAGGAGCGTACTGAGATGGGTGGAAGGTGCCCCTGAGAGGGACTTAGGGGAGGCAGGCCGGTAGGGCACAGGTGAAGGAGCCTCGCGTGCACGTCTGAGGGGTCCTGCTAGGGCTTACTGGTGTAATGGCGGACCAGCTCGTGCAGGCCAGGAAAAGTGATGCGGGGGGAGATGTAGAAGCCGCCTTGGTCCAGGTTGCGGATTTTGTAATGTTTCACCACCTCTCCCTGGTTCTGGTCGAAGTCCCGCACGGACAGTGAAAACGATCCTGGATGAAAGAATGGGTGAACGCAAGCAAACCCCTGGCCCCTCGCCCCTTCCGGGGGGGGCAACCGGCCCACGCCTCCGCGCTGCGGCCCGGCCCCCGGCCTCGCCCAGCCGCTCACCCGCCGTGCTCTCGCTCTCCCGGATCAAGAAGGAGCCGTGCGTGTTCCCGGGCGCCAGGAGCTGCCGCTCGGCGTCCTTACGACTCAGGTTCTTGAAGAACCAGCTGCGCAAGGCAGAAGGGAAGACCGTCGTCTGTTGATGGTCGGTTCCTCCTCCGTCGCCCTCAAACATTCACCACCAGCCCTAGAACCCCACTTCTGCTCCCACCCTTCGTCACGGGCAGTCCCCACTTACGGTTCGGGCTCCAGGCTGTTCGCTTTGGCCACGAAGTTGAAGGGGATGAAACCTTCCTGGCCCGTGGTCAGGGACTGCGCCTTCCACCATTCGCCGCTCCTGCGCGACAGAGCCAGTCGGTGGGGTCTCCTTGGCCGTGAATTGGGCTGGAAACCTTCAGAGCCCCCAGTTACACCCTGCCACCCACCCTCCAGCCCAGCACCCTGGAACCCTACATTTTGTCCTAAGGGCTCCCGCTGTAAGCCAGTCGGGGACCGCGATACAGGGGAATGAATCCCTCCTCCCTCCCGTGCTCCGGTAGGGCAAGGAGGGGATGCGTGGCGAGGAGGGGGCACTCACCGCTCCAGGATACGGAGCTGTTCATCCTTCTCAAAGCCCAAGTCTCCATCGTGAGAGGGCTCATAGCTGTGCAGAGCGATAACCAGATTGTCTAGAAAGAAAGAGGGTGTCAGGGAGAATCTGGACTAGTTTGGGAGCACACAGTTCAGGAATTACAGGGCAGGGTCAAGAGAGGCAGTACAGGGTAGAGAGTGGATAGGGAGATGGAGGCCAACAGTCAAGGAACCATTGCCCTTAACTTTCAGGCCCTGCTGCTGGTTGTGAGGTCACCTTGCAAAGGTGAGGCTGGGGGGTTGGAGCCTTCGTAGTTGACCAGTGGGTCCCGAACCTCAGAGCCATTCCGGATGGGCAGCTGTAGGGTGGGGGGTGAAAGTGGGGTCAGAGAGCAAGAGACTGAGTCAGATCCTGGCTCTCCTCCCCACTGCCCTGTTTCTGCTTCTCCAGCTTGGCTGGGTCTTATCCCTGTATTTGCCAATTACTTAGGAGAGTCCCTTCCCATCTCTGGACCTCCTTTCCTCTCTGTTTTCCAAGGGGAAAGGGCTACTCTGTTATTCCAGTGGTGGTCCATTTCCTTCTCCTGGCTTGTCTACTCCACCCAACTCCCTGTCCAAGTCCCGAATCTTGCCTCTTACCGTGGTCTTGCCATCCAGTGGGACTATGGGGTAATGGCAGTTCTCACATACATCGATGTTTTCCATCCAGTCATCTTCGGGGTTTGAGCTGCAGCTACAGCCCATGGTCCCTGGGGCATGGAGAGGGGGCTGAAGGGGCTCCCCCAAGATCTACTTCCCCAACATCAGACATCCTAAGGCCTTGCCCTGGGAATTTCCAGAAGTACCTGAGATTGTCAGGCCCCCATCCCCCATTCACCAGCCACAGAAAAGCTGAAATGGGTCGAGTTGGTCAGGAGCTCCCTACTGGTGCTCCCTCTGAGCGCCACAAGTAAAGTCACACATGGGCCCCCACTGATTGCTAGGCCCCGCCCTCCCACCTGGGATGGGCAAACCGCCACAGACACCTTTGTTAGCCCAGTTGCCCACTTCCTGCCTCTCCACCAACCCTCTCTTTTTTCCCATCCCCCATGTTGGAGGACTACCTACTAGAGATCACACACACTTCCCCAGGCCCTGGGGGAGCCCTAAATTTTGATCCTTCCTCACCAGAGAGGTGTGTGTGCCCCACCTCCTAATTACAACTCCCTTCTCTGGCCAAGGAAGCTGAATAAGAGACTCCTGCTCCCTAATGTCAGAGGTCAGGCCCCAACCTTTCCCAGAACAAGTCTCCTTCAGAGGGTTCTGATTCTCACCAGCAGAAAATCCTTCAGTATTGCTATTGGCCATAACTTTTTTATTTGTTTGTTTGCTTAAGCAGTGGAAACTTTCTGTTAAATGCAGAACCTAATAGATAAAGCAGGTAAACATGGGGCTCTTTTGCCTGAAACATTGTGAAGCCCCCAGGAGTCCTGAGACACCGCCTTCCCTACGGCTGCTCCTCAGAACATCTTAGAAAGCACTAGTCCTCAGATAAAATTCAACTTACCACTCAAGACCCCCCTTTTTTAAGTAGGGTCCACGTGGGGCTCAGACTCAGAATCTTGTGATCAAGACCTGAGCCAAAATCAAGAGTGGAATGCTGAACCGACTGAACAACCCAGGCACCCCATGGCCCTTTAAAAAATTTTACTGGGGTATCTGGGTGGTTCAGTTGGTTAAGCATCTGCCTTTGGTTCAGGTCATGATCTCGGGTCCTGGGATCAAGGCCAGAGTTGGGCTCTGCTCAGCGAGGAGTCTCCTTCTCCCTCTCTCTCTACCCTCCCCCACTCGTGCTCTCAAACACATGTGCACGTGCTCTCTCTCTCAAATAAATAAGTGAAATCTTTAAAAATAAAAAATAAAGATTTATTTATTCATTGTAGAGAGAGAGAGAGCATACACAAGTGGCAGAGAAAGGAAGAGAGAGAGAATCCCAAGTAGACCCCTCTGCCAAGCTCAGAGCCCAAGAGGGCTCAATGCCACGACCCTGAGATCACCACTGGAGCCAAAATGGAGAGCTGGATGCTCAACTGACCAAGTCACCAGGTGCTCCCCCATGACCCTTTAATGTCAAGATCAAATCCACCTCCACATTTTCCCATACATGCGCGCACACACGCACACACACACACACACCCTTCATTCTGAGCTACCCCTGCCTTTCCCAAACACCCCACAGTATTTTGTCACTCCATGCATTTTCACGTGTGGCTCCCCTACCAGGAATGCTTGCTTGCTTGATTGCTTGCTTGCTTGCTTGCTTGCTTTTTAAAGATTTTTTTATGTATTTTTTGTCAGAGAGAAATCATAAGTAGGCAGAGAGGCAGGCAGAGAGAGAGAGAGGAGGAAGAAGGCTCTCCACCGAGCAGAGAGCCCAGTGTGGGCCTCAATCCCAGGACCCTGAGATCGTGACCTGAGCCGAAGGGAAAGGCTTAACCCACTGAGCCACCCAGGAGCCCCCGGGGAATGCTTTCTTGTCTGCCTACTGAGCTAACTCAACCTTTAAGGCTCAGCTCAAATATCACTTCCCCGTGAAGCCCTCCCAATACCCTGCTCCTTCAATACTCTACTTGGACACAGTTGTCATTTAGCACTGAGTGCCATGACTAGAAGGATTTATGTATCAGTCCCATGGTCTTTCCCATCCCTTTGATGAGATGGAGGGGTTCATTCAGAACAGAAGCTGTATATTTGCCTGAATGCCCAGCACCCAGAACTACTTGAAATGAATAACTGTTGGTATGTGGAGGGTTCATGCACAGACTCCCATCTACAAGGGTCTTACAAATCAAGAAGTCTGGGGTGCCTGGATGGCTCAGTCATTAAGCATCTGTCTTCAGCTCCTGTCATGACCCCAGCGTCCTGGGGTGGAGCCCCACATAGGAGCCCTGCTCCACAGGAATCCTGCTTCTCCCTCTCTCCCTCCCCCTGATTGTGTTTCCTCTCTTGTTGTGTCTCTTTCTGTCAAATAAATAAATAAAATCCTTAAAAAATGGGGGGGGGGCTACTTTCTTAAGAAAGAGAGAAGAAAGAAAGAAAGAAGAAGAAATCAAGTCTAACTTTTGATTTCAGATGAGCAAATGGAGGCTCAGAAAGACCTGCTTAAAATTAAACTCACACAGGGGCCCCTGAGTGGCACATCGGTTGAGTGTCCAACTCTTGGTTTCCGCCCAAGTCTGATCTTGGGATTGTGCGATTGAGCCTCTCCTCAGGCTCCCTGCTCAGTGCAGAGACTGCAAAAGTCTCTTTCCCCTCTCCCTCAGCCCCTCTCACCCCCTCAAATAAATAAATCTTCAAAAAAATGATTAAGCTCGGGCGCCTAGGTGGCTCAGTTGGTTGGGCGACTGCCTTCGGCTCAGGTCATGATCCCAGAGACCTGGGATCGAGTCCCACATCGGACTCCCTGCTCTGCAGGAAGCCTGCTTCTCCCTCTCTCACTCCCCCTGCTTGTGTTCCCCCTCTCACTGTGTTTCTCACTGCCAAATAAATAAAATCTTTAAAAAATAATAATAATTAAGCTCACACGGGGCACCTGGGTGGCTCAGTCAGTTGAGCGTCTGACTCTTGATTTCAGCTCAGGTCTTAGGGTTGTGAGATTGAGTCCCCCCTTCTCCCCCTCCCTGCTTTGGGCTCTGCACTCAGTGAGGAGTCTGCTTGGAATTCTCTCTTTCCCTCTGCCCCTCCCCTGGCTTGGGCACACTCTCTCTCTAAAAATAAATAAATAAATATTTTAAACAAATTAAACTCACACAACCTATTTGGGACGGAACAAAGCTAGAGATGCTAATCCATGCGGGGACCAAGTGAAAGTGGGGAGTGCTGGGAGGTTTTTGGGTTTGCAAAACTGAAGGATACATCAAAAAGAAAAAAGACTCAAGGACAAGCCTCAGAGTCAGAGAGACCTAACGGTTTCAGCTGAAAGCATTCTTCCCAAGCTTCACTTTCCTTTCCTGTGCAGTGACGATCGCCAACACTTTCTCATAAGCTTACACAACTGTTAGCGTAGTTTAGAGCTTAGAAAGACTTCCACCATGACTTATTCTGCCCTCTCAGCACCTACTCTGGAAGGTGGGAGAATGGGATCCGTAAAGAATCCTCCTTACTAGGAACTCATGTTTCTTAAACTGAGATACTCGGAAATCGTCATGGGTACCAGAAGTCATGGGTGTACATCTTCTGAGAACATGAGTGTTATCTGACCTTATTCACATAGTTAAACGTAGCTCAGTTATGGGGGAAAATGCAAAATGTACATGGAATTTTAAGCCAAATCAAGAGACTTTCAAGGAAAAGGATACACATTCACTGCCCCCGCTACTGTTAGGACTCTTGGAGTGAGGGGAAGGGGCATTTGGGAAAGCCTGCTCAACCACTCATCTGTGAATGCAAATGGCTTTTTTTTAAAGACTTTATTTCTGGGCCGCCTGGGTGGCTCAGTCAGTTAAGCGTCTGACTCTTGATATTGGCTCAGGTCATGATCCCAGGGTCCTGAAATCAAGCCCTGCATTGGGCTCCTTGCTCAGCGGGGAGCCTGCTTCTCCCTCTGCCTGCCACTCCTCCTGCTTGTGCTATCTCTTTCTCTATCTCACAAATAAATAAAAAAATAAAATGAAATCCTTTTTTAAAAAATTTTATTTATTTGACAGAGAAAGGTGGAGTAGCAGGGGGAGGGAGAGGGAGAAGCAGGCTCCCTGCTGAGCAAGGAGCTTGATGTGGGGCTCCATCCCAGGACCCTGGGATCATGACCCAAGCTGAAGGCAGTTGCTTAACCAACTGAACCACCCAGGGCACCCCTAAAACCCTTTTTTTTTAAAGTTCTTATTTATTTACTTATTTGAGAAGGAAAGAGAGAGAATGAGCAGGGGAGGAGCAGAGGGAAAGGGACAAGCAAACTCCATATTTAGGATCAGAGCCCAACCTGGGGCTCCATCCTAGGACCCTGAGATCAGGACCTGAGCTGAAATCAACAGTCAGATGCTTAACTGCCTGAGCCACCCAGGCACCCCTGCAAATGGCTTTTTTTTTTTTTTTTTTTGTCGCTAATTTTATTATGGCTAGGATCTAATGAGCAGCAAAAGCCTCCAAAGAAGCACTGCAAACCATCTGGAAGCAGCCTAAGTTGAGCTATTGAGTGAGGCCGTGAGCATCCTGTTGTTTATGATACTCAGACGGGCCTACGAAGATCACAGGTTGGTAGTACTGCAGAGAAAAGGCCAGGGTCCAGGACAGCATGCAGACAAGACCTATGTCCTGGACTAAATCTGGGCCTCCCAGAGAGGACCTAACATTCCTAAAGCCTGGGGCTAGGAATAAGAAAAAAGTCAAGCTGTGTCTTGATTGAGCCAAAAGGAACTCTAACTCTTCTGGGAATCTGACCCTATGTGTTTCCTCGGTGGCTTGCTGTGTGCTCCTGGAGCCCTCCAGCTGCAGGGAGAAGATCCTGCCCCCTACGAAAGTGGGAGCTGTGGCGTGTAGGGCTTGGCAGCCATCAGGAGACCCTAGGATTTGGGAATGCCAGAGATGACTTTGGTGAGTGGCACCCAGGTACTGGGGGCTCCATGCTCCTGGAAGGCCCCAGGATAATGTGGGAGGCCTGCAGGTTACTTCAGTATCTTAAAAACTTAAAAGGAAACTGTACCATACTTTGTTTCTTAGTTTGACAAATTACATTACTTCAATGTGTACTGATTGTCTCTGATTAAAATTTGAATTAGAAAACATGAAAGTGAGCACTTAAACAAAGTAGTTTAGTAGGCAGAAACTTCAAAGTCATGAGATCCATGACCCAGAAAGGTGGGGAGTACAACAGGGGAAGAGTCCAAGGACTCCAGAAGGCAAGAGTTTAGGCACTAGTACTTTTTTTTTTTAAAGATTTTATTTATTTGACAGAGAGAAACACAGCTAGAGCGGGAACACAAGCAGGGGGAGTGAGAGAGGGAGAAGCAGGCTTCTCGCTGAGCAGGAAGCCGGATGTGGGACTCGATCCTCTCCAGGGTCTGGATTTGAGCTGAAGGCAGACACTTAACGACTGAGCCACCCAGGCCCCCCAGCACTAGTGTACTTTACCAGCCTTGTTTTAAAGATGGAGAAGCTGGGGACTCATAAAGGTTACGTGGTTTTCCCAAGAGCACATGAGGGCTCTAGGCAGAGATGAAACTCACATCAGTTTCCTACTCCTTTATGAAGACCCTCTACCCTTCACTGCCTGGGAAGTCCAAAAGGGGTGGAGGATCCTGAGAGGTCACGGAGGAAATAGGGCAGGGAAGCAGGTCCAACAGCAGGGGAGCCACTCTTCCTCAAAAATTTGATCATGGGGCCACCTGGGTGGCTCAGTCATTGAACGTCTGTCTGCCTTCGGCTCAGGTCATGATCTTGGAGTCCCAGGATCAAGCCCCGTATTAAGCTTCTCCCTCTCTCACTCCCCCTGCTTGTGTTTCCTCTCTAGCTGTGTTTCTCTCTGTCAAATAAATAAATAAAATCTTTAGAGAAAAAATTTTGATCATGGGGCACCTGGGTGGCTCAGTCAGTTAAGCATCTGCCTTTGGCGCAGGTCATGACCTCAAGGTCCTGCACTCGAGCCCCACATCGGGCTCTCTGCTCAGCAACAAGTCAGCTTCTCCCTCTCTCTCTGTGATCTCTCTCACGCTCATCCTCTCCCAAATAAATAAAATCTTTAAAAAAGTTTTTTGATCATTGTGCTGTTAACAAAGGCCTTTTTCTCCAAGACAATTCTCCTTCCACCTAGAAAGCATGCTCCTGAAGGGACATTTACCTGACAGGGGAATGCAGGTCTCTATGTATGAGGGCATATGACTCAGGGAGCATCGTGCTGTTGTGCGCATGCCCGTGGGACTGTCCGAGCCTGTGGTGTGCGGATGGCTGTATAACAGAATGGGGGATGTATAGTTTGTGCCTGTCCCTACGTAATCGTGAGGTCATAGATGGATGGATACATCTATTTGTACAAAATGTGTGTCCCATCCTTCTCGTCCTAGTTTGACAAAGATTACTGGTAGCCAAAACAATCTAACTGGGTTGATAAACGAGGTCAGTAAAAAGAAAATCAAAATTAAAGCTTAATATAAATGTCTCATTGTCAGGGGCACCTGGGTGGCTCAGTTGGTTGACCCTCTGACTCAGTCAACTCAGGTCATGATCCCAGGGTCCTGGAATCGAGCCCCGAAGGTGAGCTCCCTGCTCAGAAAGAAGTCTGCTTCTTCCTTTCCCTCTGCCCCTCCTCCCTAGTCATTCTCTCTCTCTCTCAAATAAATAAATAAAATATTTTTTAAAAATATATAAATGTAGGGGTGCCTGGGTGGCTCAGTGGGTTAAGCCTCTGCCTTTGGCTCAGGTCATGATCTCAGGGTCCTGGGACTGAGTCCCACATCGGGCTCTGCTCAGCGGGGAGCCTGCTTCCCCCTCTTTCTCTGCCGGCCTCTCTGCCTATTCGTGATCTCTCTCTCTGACAAATAAATAAATAAAATCTTTAAAATATGTATATAAATGTAGGGGTGCCTGGGTGGCTCAGTTGTTAAGTGTCTGCCTTCAGCCCAGGTCATGATCCTGGAGCCCCGGGATCGAGTTCCGCATGGAGTTCCCTGCTTAGTTAGGAAGCCTGTTTCTCCTTCTCCCACTCCCCCTGCTTATGTTCCCTCTCTAGCTGTGTTACTCTCTGTCAAATAAATAAATAAATAAAATCTTTAAATATATATATATAAATGTCTTGTTTCTGAAAGGAAGAAAACGAAGAAGAAAAAACAGATCCAGAGAATCCCCAGGGTTCCCAGAACCAACAACAAGGGCAGATTCTGGCATGAATGAAACAGAAATTTCTCTTCTCCCAACTCAGGAATTCCAGGTCAATAGCAAGAATTTTATAAATCTACACCTCCTCTGACCAGGCTCGGAACTATTCTCGGTGAAATTCAGAGCTGCCCATGGTCCACTTGGTGCCCAATTATAAAGAGCCGCCCCTCTCTGGAGTTTCAACTTGGAGAACAGAGTGAGGACTAGACCTCAGTCCCTACCTCCTCGTGCCCCTCAGCATAGCATCCAACACACGCAGTGGCCCCGCTCATTTGGTAGATGGATCAAAAATCCCCAGCAGCCCACAGCTCCTGACCTGGATCGTCTGAACCCAGACCTGTTTAGAGCTCATATCTCTGTGAGTTCCAACTCTCGCCAACTCGTTCACTTCTATCAACTCCAGACATTATCTCATCTGGCTGGCCTAGGATATGTTTTATCCTCTTTAACAACAATAACAACAACAAGAACAACAAAGGCAACAACAGCACCACTTTTCCTCCCCTAAACTGTAAAGTTATTCATTTATCGAACATTCTGTCCATAATGCAGCCCGGCTTCTTGCCCAGGTTTCTTAGCCAAGAGCAGGCAGGCTATCGTGCCGCAGACCATCGTGGTACCCGGGGTGACTTTGCGGCAAAATTAATCGGGAATCATTTAAAACATTTTCTTGACCTTTTACTTTGGCTGAGATTTTGTTGTTAGCAAAAATGTATATGTTCAATGAAGACCCTTGGCTACTCAAGAACCAGGGTCAGTGGGCATGGTAAATAATTTCTAATGGTTAAAAGAGGGATGTGTCCTGAGTTTCCTCCTTTTTCATGTGCTCCTTTGTGATATAATCCCCCTCCCTTTTTTTAACCATAGGGAACTAAAAGGTGAGATTTCTCTTCAACGCAAACAAGGTAGATATATTCTCACAAAACTGAGTGGCTTGGGGCGCCTGGGTGGCTCAGAGGATTAAGCCTCTGCCTTCGACTCAGGTCATGGTCTCAGGATCCTGGGATCCAGCCCCACATCAGGCTCTCTGCTCGGTGGGGAGTCTGCTTCCCCCTCTTTCTCTGCCTGCCTCTCTGCCTATTTGACCTCTCTCTCTCAAATAAATAAAATCTTTAAAAAAAAACAACTGAGTGGCTTGACCATAAAACTGATTGCTAGTTAATTATTGCCAGAAATATGATGATAAAGCTGCTATTTTTGGTCGATGCCCTCCAACTAGTAATGTGTACATACACGTATGTACATACATGTACCTCTAATCCCTTTTAAGGAATTCGGTCCCCGTGTGCCTCTGAGCGCATTTTGTGACATAGCGGTTTTTTCAGGGTGGACAGAGCCTTACTTACAGCTTGGCAAACCATGAAGCTTTATTCAAGTTTCTGGGAATCTGCAGGTCAGAGTCTCAGCTCACCATATCCATGTTGATCCCAAGGCTCCCAGGCACTCACTGGCAGAGGGCCTGGGGAGAGGTTCCTAAACCTCTTTGGGTGCGCCTGGGTGATTCAGTCGGTTAAGTGTCTACCTTTGGCTCAGATCATGATCTCAGGGTCCTGGGATTGAGCCCTGCATTGGGATCCCTACTCCACGGGGGGCCTGCTTCTCCTTCCCCCTCTGCCTGCTGCTCCCCTTGTTGTGCTCCCCCCGCCCCTGTCAAATAAATAAATAAAACCTAAAATATATATATATATTTATATATAAAATAAATTTATATATTATATATAAATATATATATAATATATATACATATAAAATAAACCTCTCTGAGCCTCTCTCCATTCTTTCATCTGCAAAATGGGAATGAAAGTGGGACCTGCAGGGATTCCTGGCTGACTCAATTGGTTAAACATCTGCCTTTGGCTCGGGTCCTGATCCCAGGGTCCTGGGATTGAGTCCCCCATCGGGATCCTTGCTCAGCAGGGAGCCTGCTTCTCCCTCTGCCTGACTCTCTGCCTGCTGCTCCCCCTGAAGTGCACCCTCTCTCTTTCTCTCTCTGACAAATAAGTAAATGAAATTTTAAATAAATAAAGCAGGGCCTGCAGGTAGGACTGCTGTAAGCATTACCTGGGAGATACAGATGATCCCATAAAGTCCTTATCATGGGCTCAGTACCTGCTTGCTATAAACTAAGTAAATGAGAACACCGTTGACCCTTGAACAACATGGGTTTGTACCACGTGGCTCTGCTTACAAGTGAATATTTTATGGTGGAGTACTATAAATGTATTTTCTCTTCCTCATGATTTTGTTTTTCTTTTTTTTTTTTAAAGATCTTTTTTTAAGTAACCGCTACACCTAACCCGGGGCTCAAACCTACAACCCCAAGATCAAGAAGCATGTGCTCTGAGTCAGCCAGGTGTCATCCTTATGATTTTCTTTTTTTCTAACTAAAAAAAAGTTTTTAAAGATTTTATTTATTCATTTTAAGAAGCAAGAGAGAGAGAGAGAACAAGCCAGGGGGAGGAGCAGAGGGAGAGGGAGAATCAGGCTCCCCACTGAGCAAACAGGGAGTCCGACACGGGGCTCCATCCCAGGACCCCGGGATCATGACCTGAGCCAAAGGCAGACACTTAACCAACTGAGCCACCCAGGCGTCCCTTCCTTATGATTTTCTTAATAACATTTTCTTTTCTCTAGCTTATTTTAAGAGTACAGTATACAAGACACACAACATATGAAATACGTGTTAGCCAACTATTTATGTTATCAGTAAGACTCTGGTCAACTTGGGGCACCTGGATGGCTCAGTGGGTTAAAGCCTCTGCCTTCAGCTCAGGTCATGATCTCAGGGGCCTGGGATCGTGGCCGCATTGGGCTCTCTGCTCAGCAGGAAGCCTGCTTCCTCCTCTCTCTCTGCCTGCCTCTCTGCCTGCTTGTGATCTCGCTCTCTGTCAAATAAATAAATAAAATCTTAAAAAAAAGAAAAAAGACTCTGGTCAACAGTACAGTATTAGTAAAGTTTTTGGGGGAATCAAAGTCATACATAGATTTTTGACTGCACTGGTAGTCAGCGCCCCTAAACTCTCACATTATTCAAGGGTCAAGTTAAGTTTGGGGCAAAGGTTATACGTTGATTTTCGACTATGTGCGGTCAGAGCACGAACCCACTGTTGTTTAAAGGTCAATTCTAATTGCTATTTGAGGCTAGGGAGAGCATTTCACTGCATCAGGCTGAAACATTTTCCAGTCTAAATGCTAACATTAGCCGTTATCAATCATTTTCATTCTTCTTTGTGATTTTGGGCACTTCCACAGACCACCTTTTCACCTTTAATACATTAACTCAGATGGAAATTTCACTACCATAAATGGAAAACCAGTATCACCAACCATAGATAGAAATTCGTATGCATTAAAACAAGCACATGATGTCATATGTAAATTCACGTTCATTACCCCCCAAAATCACTCTATGGTAGAGGTGCACAGGCCATATTTTGGGACACACTGCAACGTGAGACAGACCTTTGGGCTTAGACCTCTGCTGGTAAGTTAGAAGAGGGACCATTTTCCTAACTGGCCAGACCACTGACAAAAATTTGATGGGTACCTCTATGTGCCAGGCTCTGATCTAGGGCTGGGGACACAGAGGTGAGCAGATAGAGAGGTTCCTGTCCTTTGGGCCCTGACCTCTTTGGCGGGTCACTCCGTTTTCAGCGGAGGCCGTGGGCCTGTCTTCAGCTCAGTGACTGGTAATGTCTGTGACTCACAACAACGCGGGGAACACAAAACAGCAGCACTTGTCAGGAAGCAGCATTGCAAAATCACTGCCACTACCCCTTTACCAAGTTGACATTCAGCTAAAATGAGGTTGGTCTCCATGTACCGACATGGAAAGACACCCTGAATATAACATGGCAAGCAAAGAAACCAAAAACCAAAGAACATGACAAGGAAGTTACAGACCAGAATGTAGCATAAAGGCCTATTTGCATTTAAATGTGTTTATTTGGGGATTCTTTCCAGCCACGTCCTGGGCTAAGCCTTGATTTGCATGTTTTCATGTAATTCTCATAATGATCCTATGACGTAAAGACTATTATTATCCCCATTTTACACATGCAAACGCTGAGGCACAAACAGAACGAAATGATTTGTCTGAGGCCTCATAACAAACAAATAAGTGGTGGAGTGGCAAGCTGAGCCTGGGTCTCTCTGCCTCCTGAGACGGGGCTCCTAACCGCTGCCCTTTGCAGCAGCTGTCCATAGGAAAATCTGCACGGATGCACACCAAATTGTCCCAGAAGTGAGAGCAGAGGGGGCTGTGTTTCTTATATTTCTTTTTATGTCTCCGTACTGTTTCAATTTTTAACGACAGCCATGTGCTAATTTTGCAGTTGAAAAACAAAAACAACAAGCCACCACCAACGCAGAAACTCTGCCAAGACACAGGATCCTCTAAGGAGGAGTCACTGCATAGCCCAGCCTTCCATTCCTCTCCTTGTCTCAGGAAAGGTGGGCGCACAATGAATGCGTCATCCTGGAAAAAAAGGCTTCTGCGACCAAAGAAGTTTGGAAAATACTGAGTTACACAGAGTTGATCAGGCCTCTTCTCTGGGGGAATTTTCAGAGTGCTCTCAAGCTGACAGTGACCAGGAAGTTACTGCAGGCCAATCTGGAGCTTAGGCTTGGGGTTTGGCCCCAGGACCATTCTCTTTCTAGATGCCTCATGGAACTGGTGTCCTCTAGAACAAGCATTGGAAATGCAACACCAGCTACTCTGAAGCCAATGCCAAAGTTTGTTGTTGGAGGCCACGTCCCCGGATGGTATCGGGGTCCTGCCTGCCCCCATCCCACCCACCCCCAGCTCCCCTGTGCATTGCTTCCACCAAACTGAGCTTATCCTGGAGGTCATCAACGCTGGAGGTAGGTATGGATTCGTAGGACCCAATGTGTGTGTGTTGTGTGTGTGTGTGTGTGTGTGTGTGTGTGTGTGTGTATGTGTCTAAAGTTGTGTGTGGGGGAGTCTCCTCTAAGGCAGACCCTGTGGCTCAGCCTAGAATTCTCACACCCGCTATATACAGGAAACAAGCTCATTTGCAAAACCACACCACAAGTGTGAGGGAATGAGCCACGCGCTGGCCGGCCAAAGTGCTGAGAACGGTGGCCTGGCCAGCCAAGGTGCTGAGTAGGTGTAATTCTGGGTGTGAACAGCCTTCCCTTTGGTGCACCATTTATAGGAGAAGGGGCTGCCCAACCTCTGGTCAGCACCTAGTATGTGTCAGGTACGACCCAGGGCACATCCTAAGCCCTTACACATATTCTGCAAGGGAGAGATTTTATTGCCTCTTTACAGAGTTTGGAGTTTGAGGAGATGAAGTCAATACTGTTCAAGGAAATGGCAGAACCAGAATTGTTCCCCGGGTCAGCCTGACCCTGAAACCCATGTTCTCTGCACTACACAATACCTGTTAAGTCTCGCGTTTGGTCTCGTTCTGCCTTCCTGGTACCCGAGAAACAGAAACCAGGGACAGTGACCTTGACTCATGTCATAAATATTTTCCAAAATGGGCCTTTGTCCTTCTCAGAACTGTGTTGGTTCTTCCAGGGAGCCTTCCAGATCACCTGAAGGAAGTCTGTTCCTGAGAACCTCACCTCATTCTCTTGGCCGGTCACTTAACCCTTTAACCTTTTGAGAAGAAACTTGTCCCTGAGCCATGAGGGGAAGGGACTCCAAGTCATCTGTCAGCACATGCTGGAAGACAGGGGTGCAGGCCCAGGGTGCAGTGGAGCCCCCCTGAAGCCCAGGGAGAGCCAGTATGTTCTCCGACCCCTACAAAAGGCCACAGGCCTTGGACTTGGGCACAAGAGAAAGGCTGGGACGTGCTGATTAGATGGAAACTGTGTGTCAAGAGAAACTCCAATGGCGGAGGGTGGGGTCAGGGAAATCTGGAAATTCTGGTTCACATGGGGATGCCCCCCACAAACGGAAGGCTCAGAAGAAAGTGAGTCGGTGAGTGGGTAGCTGACTCTACCTTCCTGGGCCTCTACCTTTCTGGCATTTGAAGCAACGGATCAGCAAGAGCTGGTCTCCCGCATACAGGGTTGGGGGCAAGGAGGTTGAAGCCAGAGAAACCAAGTGGAGGGAGCCTCCTGTGACACTTGGCAGGGACAGGAATGGCAACTTTCCAGATGGAAGTGCAGATGCTCCTCACCCAGGGCCAACTGCACCCCTGCCTCTGTTAAAAATAGCCCTTCCTCTGCCCTTCCCTTTCCATTCTCTGTCCTTCAACGTCCCAGCCTCCGGTCAGATACTTCCGCCCTGGAGGCCCCATACCAGATAACAAGCATGCCCTCATGTGTCCATCCTCTTGCAACAGAAGACACTTTCACCTCTCCAGCACTGCTGGTAACTGAGGCTAAAATCACATCTCACGTGTCCCTCTGGATGTTCTGGGTGATTCTTCTCTCTCTCTCTGTCTCTCTCTCTCAGAAGATTCTTGTCCCTGGGGTCTGCCCCAGCAATAAACACGATCACTGGGTCCCCTGACTCAAGCCTGGCCATCATCCTGCCCCATGGACAGGGAGGGTCCTAGCCTAGACCATCACCTTCTCCCAGGGATTGGCTCTGCCACTGCCTTGCTGAGTGACTGCGTGGAGGGAGGGCTTTCCCTCTCTGGGCCTCAGGAAGTTCATCCCTCATGAGATCAGGGACTGGACTTGGTGATTTTTATGTAATTTAATTTATTTATTTATTTGAGAGAGAGAGAGCACAAGTGGGGTTAGGAGGGAGGGCAGAAGCAGCGGGAGAGGGAGAAGCAGGTTTCCCGCTGAGCAGGGACCCCCCCCCCAACAGGGAGCTCAATCCCAGGACCTTGAGATCATGACCTGAGCAGAAGGCAGACACTTAACCGACTGAGCCCCCCAGACACGCTTGGATTTGGGGATTTCTGAAGGCCTTTGTCATACCTGACAGTCTGTGTGTGAGATCTCCAAAAAATGGCTCCCAGTGAGGTAAGAACCGGAGGTAGACAATGGCCATGCTGGTAAGGCTACTCCTTACCGGCTGCACTGTCCACCACCCGCCTGGTCTCCAGCAAGACTTTTCTCTCCCCCAGCCTGTAGGGCTGCTGAATACCCAGCCCTGTGTCTGGCTGCAGGCCCCACTGTCAGGCCCCCCATTGCAGTCCCTAGACCCCTGTTCCCAGGACTCCTTACCTGCCCAGCCCGGGAGCCCCCCGGCCCCATTCACATGGTCCTCCTGGCCTAGCCTGGCAGCTCACACACAGTTTCGGCTCCCTTCGCTGAGGTAGCCACCGCCTGTCTTAGCGCGCCCACGTCCCACCCTAACTTCCTGCCTCCTCCTGAGGGCTCCGCAGCCAACCGGGCCCCAGCAGCCCAACCACAAGCCTCCAGCACCCCAAGCTTCCTGCTGCCATAGCCCCCCACTCCTCAGCCCCTGGGGGTCCTAGAGATCTCCCGGCCATCCTGAGGGTGGCACTTGGAGCTGAAGAGAGGATCTTCGATGGACCCTCCCTCCTGCGCCCCAGGGTGCACCTGAACGAAAGATTCACGGGCAGCCTTTACACCCCAGTGAGCAAGGGAAAAGCAGACATACACTCGGCCTTCGGTGAGAGGCAAGTGGCACCACTGTCTAAAGAGGGCGAAGGTAACCCCACTTCCCAGTCACAGGAGAGAACACTATCCCTGCTAAATAGCTGGAGAGCCCAACACCCTATGCTAGAGTCAGATGTCAGGCTAGCACGGCAGCCTAGCGAGTCATGTCGTCTCGGGGCAAGAGTCGGAGGGTAGCAACACCCTTCTGAAGCGGGCAGGACAACCCCGTGGCTTTGAGACACGAGTAACAGCCCCTGTTGTGGGCAGAGGACAGGATAACACACCCATTCATCAGGGCGAGACTTCTAATTCAGGGAGAGGCAAGCCACAGCCCGCGCTAGAAATGTAGGGCCTGCCACCTTCTCCTGCAACCGGTGGGAGACAGACAAACACCCCTGCCCGGGCACCCAGGTGCAAGGAGCGACTGGCAGGACTTTCTGTCAGAGACGGGAGACAGAAGCCTTGTCACCAGCGGCAAGCAGGCCAAGAATCTCCCTTCCCCTGGGGCCAGGCTGAGGGTGGCGCCCATCACAGGCCAGGAGCCTGGCCACCAGTTATGAGGAACCCTGGGCAGCCTCTATGGGGCTCCAGAGCTGGGCCTTGCCACCCCCCCCTCCCTTGAAAGTATAAAGGTGTCACAGTTACCAAGGCTGGAGCCTACGGTGGTGAGCAGGTTGGGGGAGGGGAGCCCACAGAGCATTGTTGGGGTTTGTGAGGGGGAAGCTGACGTACCTCAGCTGCAGAGGGAAGGGGGAGACAGGAAATGGGTGGGGGGCAGAGGAAGCCCGGGCTGGAAAGTCAGACAAAGCAGGTACTACAGAAACAAAGACTGAGGAGATACAGTGTTAAAAAACCCACAGAGTGACCCAGAGGCCCACAAGGCCCACCTCTGGGCCCTGCACAGCAGTACTAATACCACTAGTGATAGCAAGGATCAGCAAGCAGGAGTTCATGGGTTTTGAGTGTTTGTTTGTTTTAAAGATTTATTTATTTATTTGTCAGAGAGAGCAGGAGAGAGAGCACAAGAAGGGGGAGCGGAAGGCAGAGGGAAAAGCAGGCTCCCCGCTGAGCAGAGAGCCCGGATGCGGGGCTCGATCCCCGGACTCTGGGATCATGACCTGAGCTGAAGGCAGACTCTTAAGGACTGAGCCTCCCAGATGCCCCAGTTTTTAATGTTTGTTAAGCATTGTCCCACTTAAGACATTTCCAAATAATTGTGGAGTGGAAGTAACGTAGTAGCATTTCCAGTTGAGAGGTAAACAAACGTTGCAGGCTTAAGGGACCCCCTCAAGGTCTGATGGAAATGTGGGGCAGAGGGACACCTGGGTGGCTCAGAGAACCTGGCTGCCTTCAGCTCGGGTCCTGCTCAGAGGGAGTCAGCTTCTCCCTTAGCCCATGCTCGTGCTTTCTAGTTCTCTCTCTCTTTCTGACTCTCAAATAAATAAAATCTTTTGAAAAAAGGAAAAAGAAACGAAGTGCACAGTGGAGCTGGCTTGGAACCCAGGTCTACCAGGTCCTGCATTCTTCAGCTGCCCATTGACCTGTCGCCTTCCCTAGGGGTGATTTAGGATATCAAGTTCTTGCCCAGTTCTGAACCTGATAAGAGAGGGAAACAGAGCAGGAGCTGGGAGAGAGGTAGGGATCCATCTGTTCATCTCTACCCCTAACCCAGGCCTTCTCTCCTGCCATGGAATGCCTGGTCCCAGCTACAGATAATAAACACACAGCGACCTTGGGTCTGAATCAATGATTGCAGAGACCTTGATGGGAAGCAGAGAGGGCCTTTATTGAAGAGCTTGGGGGCCTGTGAGCATCTTGCCTTCCTCCAACCTCCCCTCCCCAAGCTAGGGCAGCAGGGGTGACAGGATGCTGGGGCTTTATGCTCCCAGAGAACTGAGTGATGCCCTCTCAACCCTCCCACCCCCTCTCAGCCCTCCCATCCCCCCTTGCCAGGTGCTGATGCCTTTGAGCCTTTGAGGCACCCCTTCCTTCCTCCTTCCCAGGAGGTCTCAGAAGGTCAGCAGGTGCCCCTCAGCAGAGGGTGAAGCGCCGGGCGCTGATGTTCATGCGCGTAAGGCCGAGGTGCCTCAGCGGCGGGGCCAAGGCAAGGCCGGTCCCTGGCTCCAGCTCCAGCTCCAGCTCCGCCTCATCCAGCAGCTCTCGGTGCAGGTGACAGGCTTGGTCCACCTTCAGCCGGTGCAGCTGGGCCCGCAGCCGAAGCAGCTGCCCCGCCAGCTGCTGGTCCTGAGCCTGCATCTCTCGCTGTGGCCAAGAGGGCTCATGAGACTGCGGCTCTGGTCCTCAGCCACTCGCCTCAGTCTTCCCTTCCTGTCAACACCCTGGGTCTCTGCACAGGCTGTGTTCTCCCCACCCCTCTCGCCCCAGCATGATCCCTCCCCATCCGTCAGAACTTGTTCTAAAACTAAGGAGCAATTGTTAGACAAATACAGGTGCCTGGGGGCCTCACCCCAGCTCAACTGAACTGTAGTATCCAATTTAGAGGCTAGACACCCTTTTGTTGGCACATATTGGGTTAAGAGCCACCTGCATCAGGCTGGCCTCCTCAGCTTCTGTCTACAGTGTGGTCAGGGTCTCATTTTGTCCTTCACTGCATCTTGGAGGTACAGCAATTCCCAAGGTAGGGGAGGCCATGTCCTCCCCTCCTATAACTGGTGGCCCCAAAGGGCAGGGCTCTGTCCCCAGACTCACAGGAGTAGTGACAGTAGGCAGATTGGATGGAATCCTGCTTCAGCAAGCCTCCCTGAATAAATCACTGAACAAGTCCATTCACGGCCCCTGAACAGAGCCACAAGAGTGAGGCGGTTGCTGGAGGTGAGGTCGGTCCTAGTCCCCTCCCCACGCCCACGGTTCTTGGGTCCTAAGGATGACGGCCCACCCCACCCGACTCACCAGCTCCCGTCGGAGCCACTCAAGGGCCGAGTCCATTGAGTCAAAGCCGCAGAGGGCCCCGGGGCCCCCCAGACCAGGTCTGGTTTGGGCCCTTCGCCATGCCTGGCTCTGGACCCGGGCTGTCCACTCCAGATATGAGGGCCGCCGCGTCTTCAGCTGCAGCCTGGCTGTCAGGGCTTTCACAGAGTCAAGACTCTCCTCCTCCTCCTCCTCCTCCTCTTCAGTTTCTTCACCTAGTGCCTGGAATTTCGGTGGCCCCAGGGACATGGTGGGTTTGGGTGATGGGGCAAGGCTGCAGCTCACGGAAATGCTGGCAGTATGGCTGCGGGGGCAGCAGGAGGGGAGAGGAGCAGAACTGTGCCAGGGAGTGTGTGATGCGGACTGTTCAAGATGGGTCAGGGAGGCTGAGTGTGTCAGGGTGGGTGAATAGAGAGGTATATGAGGTCGAATGAGCAAGGGCTGGGATTTTCCTGGCCTGCTAACCCGGGAGCCACGTGATGCCCTCCGGATGGGGGCAGGAGGAGCCCCGCTCCTCCGGCCCCTTGGATGAATTTTATTGTCTTTGCCCGAAAGGAGACACCCAGTTCCCAGAAAGGAAGTTGCTCCAGGATGAGAAAAGCATCATTTACACTAGAGTCTTGGCCTTCTTCCCAAGACCCAAGTTAAGGGGGTTGGGGAGTGGATAGAAGGCTGATGAGCTGCCCTCCGTCCTCATGACATTTGGGCAAGTCACTGACTCCCTGCTGGGATAGATCAGTGATTTTAAGCTGTACTCTAAGGACCTTTAGGTTCCCTTGGAAATCCCTCAAGGACTGTGTATGGGATAAAGGCAGAACTGTAGATGGGCTCCTAGACCCTCTCTCTTTCTGCCCTTCTCAGGGCTTTGACCAGACCTCTTCCCTTTTTTAAACATTGTATTGATATCATATCATAAATAATGACATGCTTGCTGAATTCTCCCGAACTAAACCCACTTGTGTACCCAGCACCCAGATGGAACAACTGAGCTTTACAGCTTCCAGGAAGTGCCCCTGGCCTGTCACTACTCTCCCAATCTCTGACAGCAACAATTAGTTTCGCCATTTTGTGTACTTTCCAATCGTTCTCAAACTTTAGTGTGCATGAGAATCTCCTGGAAAACGTGTGTAAGGAGACACTTGGGGGTGGAGCTGATAATTTGCATTTCTAACGAATTGCCATCCCAGCTGGTCTGGAATTTTACAATTTGTACTCTTTTTTTTTTTTTTAATTTTTTAAAGATTTTATTTATTTGACAGAGAGAAACACAGCCAGAGAGGGAACATAAACAGAGGGAGTGAGAGAGGGAGAAGCAGGCTTCCCGCCGAGCAGGGAGCTGGATGTGGGGCTTGATCCTGGTTCTCCAGGATCATGACCTGAGCCGAAGGCAGTTGCTTAGCCAACTGAGCCACCCAGGCGCCCCTAATTTGTACTCTTTTATATCCAGCTCCTTTCACAGATCATTTCAACTTTATGTTTTCTATGATTTCTTTTCTTTGTGTGTGTGTGTGTGTTCAAAGACATGTCTGCATACGTGCGTGTGCACGCACGCAGGCACACACACAAGCCTGGAACCTAGTGGACCAAAAGGTCTCCTTAAAGGCAGGTGTCCGGTCTTACTCTTCTTAATAATCAGCACTTAACACAGTGTAGGCATCAGTGTTTAAGGAATGAAAGAATTAAAAGAAGAAAAGAAGAAGAAGAAATGAAAGAATAATTGGATGGATGGATAGATTGGATGGTTGGGTCCTCTAGTAACTCCTTTCACCTCTTGTAGTTTGCCAAGTTAGGTGTGTCTCTTGCCAGACTGAAAATCCTAATGAACAGAACCTTCCTCAGTCACCCTTGGGTCCCCTCACCAAATACGGGGCCCAGCTCAGTGTACCAGCAATTCCTTTTTTGGTTGAAGGATAGAGTTATAGAAGTTGGGGCTTCTGGGGCGCCTGGGTGGCTCAGTTGGTTAAGCGACTGCCTTCGGCTCAGGTCATGATCCCGGAGACCCGGGATCCAGCCCCACGTCGGGCTCCCGGCTCGGCAGGAAGCCTGATTCACCCTCTCTCACTCCCCCTGCTTGTGTTCCTCTCTGGCTGTGTTTCTCTCTGTCAAATAAATAAAATCTTTAAAAAAAAAAAAAAAAAAAGAAGTTGGGGCTTCTGAGGGCAGGACTAAGCCAGAAGTGGCCCCCATACAGGGCGCCCTCAGGCAGGGACTTCCAGCTGTGATGGGGGAGGGGCGCCAGCTACACAGCTGCTTGCATTTAGGTGGACTAAGGGATTTCCCCCACCCAGCCTCAGCTGTAGGGGGAGGAAGCAGACAGTTCCCAGTTTGACGCCTACCCTTTCCACCCTTTCCACCAGGGTACAAAAGAATAGATGGTAATTTTTCTTTTAAATCAGTGAGAATGCCAGCACCTAGGTTAAAAAAAAAAAAAATGTCGAGTGCCACCTGAGACCGAGGCACGAGGTAAAGGGCTTTAAGCAAGATTATTCTCCCCATTTCACAGATGGATGAAATTGAGATTTCCTTAACAGGTTGGGGGGGGGGGTCCTCGCTCAGAAGTGCTGACAGTAGGAGGGGGAAATTCCTGTGAAACTGTTCGATCCCTTCTTCCAAGGGGCCTCCTTAACAGCTGTCCGGCCGGCATCGCCAGCTGCCCTGCCAGTTCCTGTCCCTTTGGGAGCCCACGCTCGCCCAGTATGACGCTCCTGGAGTCTGTCCTTCTGTTGGGCCCCAGGCCCACTACAGGCGGAATGGAGTTCTCGGAGCTGACCTGTACCGGCCGGGCCCAAGCCAAGCTCCTGCGGGGTGGCACGCTATGCGTCACCGGCCACCACCTGCTGCCGTCGCCAGGACCCCAGGCGACTTCAGACCTGTAGCTGCTGCTATTGCGTAGTGTAGACTCCATCGAGAAGCGGCGAGACGTGACGTCCCAGTAGTTGCGGAGCTCGCGGCTCCGCGGAGGAGGGGGAAGGGCAGGCGCAGTTGGAACTGGTGCCCCCTTGCATTACGTCCAATCCTAATAAACTCGTTTCTCCTCCGCTCGTGGGAGGCGGGAGATACCAAGCCTAAGCCCGTCCATCCCCAGGGTCTCGAGTGACTCCGGCACCATCACGTTGCGTTGTAATGACCTGCGCGTGTTGCAGCTGGACATAGAAGGCGTGGAAGCCACGCTGGACATTGCCCGGTCCATCCAGGTGCGCCAGCGGTGCTCCCGAAGCCTTTAAGCTATCCCTATTTTGTAACGACGGGTGTAAACGGGCTACTGCTCAAGGAGACTCAGCATCCAGTGTTTTCCTGGAACACAGCTAAGTGTGTTCTTAGGGATGCGGGGTGGTCTGGAGTACGTGCAGAGGAGGGAGCTGTGGAACAGAGGGGCTGGGAGGGCGCGGGTGAGATGATTCCGCCTTTGCCCAGATTCCCCGGCTCCCTCCCCCAGGCGCTGTCGTCCTTGGAATCGGTCATCACTTCCTTTCCGTTCTTCTACCGTCCCAAGGGCTTGCGATTGGGCGACGCCTGGCACTTCCACCCACCCGAACGCTACTACAAGTAGCTCGCGAGGTGGGTGCGGTCGTGGGGGCCCGCGGTTGTGCCAGCGCCGCGCCAGGAAGGGGTGTGAGGACCGGGCGCTCACGGAGTGCCTTAACCTGGCCTTCACCTCTCCCTGCGCCGCAGACCAACGCGTGGCGGCTCAACGAGGTGAACGAGGACTTCAGCTTGTGCCCTAGTTACCCCCGCGCGGTGATCATGCCTCGCGCTGTAGACTACGATGCCTGGCTCGCTGCGCGCGCTTCCGCCAGGAGGCCGCTTCCCGGTGCTCAGCTACCACCACGCTCCCAGCGGAACCGCGAGCCCGCCCCTTCCCAGACTCCGCCGCTAGGACCGACTGCGGCCCTTCTCGGCCCTTTCCTGCACTGGCCCTGCCAATTCGCCGCGCGCCTGCAGCCCAGGCTCCTGCCCTTTGTGGCTGCGCTCCATCCTGCCCCACAATGGACCCGTCCCCTCCATTCCCCCGCCCTCTCCGGACTCTGACCCCGCCCCTCTGCCGGCGGCGGAGTCTCCTCAATCTGGGTCCCGCCCCAGGCGGTTCCCGTCCCCGGAGCTAGTCCGGTCTTTGTCAACCCTGGACCCGCCCATGGTCTACTCTCCGGGTCCCTTTCCCCTCCAGCTACACCCCACCCAAGCCCGGCCCCCGCGCCCTGTGAGTTCCGCAGCTAGGGACCGTGCCCTCCAGCCCGTCCCTGACAGCTCTAGACCTGCCCTAGGGTGTAGACCCTCCGTAGGGGCTCCCTGAGCGATGTCCCTGGCCAGGTGGCTACGGCCTCTGGAGCAGCGTCCCCCGGCGCAGGTGCTGCTACGTTCCAGCCAGCCCCTGACTGGTCCCCAGAAAAGGCGCTGCGCTGAGGACGAGGAGCTGCTGGGAGCTGTGCTGGCCGGGGCTTGCCCTGGAGCCCAGCGCTTCATCTTGGACACGTGCTCCTCCCCTCAGGCCGCCAAACAGGCCCGCGTGACTGGCGGCGGCACCGAGGCCAAAGCCGCCTACCCTGGCTAGGTGAGAGGTCTTTCTGTCCTCTCCTGGGCGCTCTCCTACCAGACTCTTCAGGGATACGTTGTGTGTGGGGGGGGGAGGGGAGTAGTAGGCGTAGGGGGGTGTCCTCCAGGAACCTTGGGGACTGTTAGGCATTTCTGGGTAGCCATCCTATCTTGTGAGCATCCCTACTTGCACATCCCCCACTAGCAGAGCTCATGCCTCTCTAGGCACCCCAATTCGGCCTGGAAAGTAAAAGCCTCTCTTTACACACACACATCTCACTCCCCATGGGTCCCAGCCCTCCCCTGAAACTCCACCCGCACAGCTGTATCTATCCAGGTGAAACTGTTTATTCCTTTATTCAACCAACGTTGATTGAGCCCCAAGGTGGTGGTGGTGGCCGGCCCTAACGTGGCTGGGAGATCAGCAGTCCATGGTCAGTTAGGGTTCTGGGTGCAGCAGCACGGAGCAGGCGCCCCTCTCCTGTGTGTAGGGAGTGCAAAGAAAGTTTCCCTGAGAACTGGAGGCCTGAGCTGACACCAAGAAGAGAAGGAGCTGGCCAGAGAGCAGAAGCACATTCCAGGTGGAAGGAACAGCGGGCGCATAGGAGCAGGGCTCCAGGTTGTACGTCCTGCTTGAGGAGCTGCAGGCACTTCGGAATAGTGGATGTGTAGAGCTTGGGTAGAGGCAGAGAGAGATGGGGCTGAAGGAGTGACAAGGACCAGAGCAGAGGTGTTGAATGCCATGACTATGAGCTTAGACTTTATCCTAAAGGCAGGGGGGAGCCATTGAAGGCTTTTACACAAGGCTGGAAAAGTCTCCATGAGATTTTCAGGCAGGAGTTCACATTGGTGATCTTGAGCAGAGCAGTTCCTGGGAAGCAGGAGCAGGTACCAGAATCCTAAGAGGATTGGGTTTCTCTTGTCGGACTGGGACTCCCCAGGGGGTACCGTGTTGCTCCTATCAGACTCAGCTACTTCAAGGGTACTGGGATGCTTCCATCAAACTGGAAGTTTCCATCAAACTGGGCGTTTCCCAGGGCATGTTTCCCAGGAGGATTGTACGACTCCTCCCCAACAGACTAGGTCTCCCCCAAGGGTCTCCTCCATCAGATTGGGGAATCCTCCAAGATACTGAATCATTTCATTCAGATTACACAGGCTCCCAAAGGGTCCTGTGTCCCTCTTGTCAGACGGGATCCTCTGAGAGCTCTTTGTCTGCCCCATTGGTCTGGAGGGCTTGTTCCCAGGCTGTGCTCCTCAGGGTTTGGTTGGGGGTGTAATGACCAGATTCCCACTTGCAGGGGACAGCCCTTACAGGAGAGTTTCGTGCGCCTGGTAGAAGCCTGCAGGGGCCTGGAGCAGGGCACGGACCCCTGGCTCAGTCGACTAGAGGCCTGTCGCTGGCTGGCACATGTGAAGGAGGCCCTGAGTGCCACCTGCCTAGCAGCCCAGGCTGTGGAGAGGTAAGCCGCCCGCCACAGGGCAAAAACAGGGTGGACAGCAGAGCCCTTAACCCCTGGGCACCCAGCCATGTCTCAGTAAGCACGGACAGCCTAGAAATGGACCCATTTGGTTCCTGGCCTGGCCACCCCAGGCTGGGAAGAACTGGCCCCTGTTAACAGCCCCGGCCCACAGGGAAGGCGCCTGCGTCCTGGTGCACGGGGCTGAAGGCACAGACAGCAGCCTGCTGATGACTTTGCTGGCCCAGCTCATCCTGGACACCCTGAGCCGGACCCTGACCGGATTCTAGGAACTGGTGGAGCGGGAGTGGATCCAAGTAAGTGGCTACTCAGCCCCACCCCCGCCCCTCTATTCAGAGACCCTGCTTCCTTGTGCCCATAGTTCTGCCCCCTCCCCAGGCCAGCCACCCCTTGCAGCTGTGCCCATTCGGCCTTCTCCCATGCCCATCCCAAGCACGAGGCACCCACCTTTCTCCTCTTCCTGGACTGCGTGTGGCAGCTGGGCCGCCAGTTCCCGCTGTCACTGGAGTTTGGGGAGGGGATGCTGCTGGCCCTGTTTGAGCATGCCTATGGCTCCCCTTTTGGCACCTTCCTCTACAGCAGCGAAAAGGAGAAGTGAGCAGAGGCGAGCGAAGGGCTGGTCAAGGAGGTCAGGGGTCAGATACCTGCTGTGTGGGCACTGAGGTCCCTAGAAGACATCTTTCCCTTTTGGCTAAGTTTCTCTTTGGGGAAAACCCTTGAATGTTCTCTTCTCCCCTGCCACCAAATCTCACCCTTCCCCCTAACTTCTGCAAACCCAGATCTGACTGGGTCCAAGGCCCATTCTTCAGAGCCAAGAGCCAGTAAAGGGCAAAGGTGCTGCTGAATAAATCACTTCTCGGCTCTCTACGGCTTTGCAGAGCTGATGCTGGTGAAGCAACCGAGTGGAGGTTGAAAACGGAATCAGATCGTTTGGGCTTCATTTCTGGCTCCATCACTCACCTGCTGGATGATTGTGGGGAATCTCTTTCCTGTCAGTGGCAAGGAGGCTTCTGGGGGCTGCCGGCATCCACGTGGGCAGGGGCTGAGTGTGGATTAGCCGGGCTGAAGCATGGGAAGTGTTTAGCACAGTGTCTGGCATGTAGGCACCCCAGGGCGGGGGGTGGTTCTTATGATCTAGTTCGCCTGTTGCATATGCTTCCAAGCCCCCCCAAAGCCATCTTTCTCTCATCGGTGCGACATGAGGGGAGGGCTCACTCCTCTCCTGGCTTTTGTTGCCCAACACCCGCCCCCAACGTTTGTTTCACTGATTCCACAACTGGGTCACCCGGCTGAGAAACTGTTACCTTTCGGCACCTCCTTTTCCCGTCCTCCACAGCCTTTCTCCAAAAACTTTCTTACCTTGTCCTTTCCTGTCAAAGGCTCCTCTTGTTAACCTCAGCCCAGACTCTTCTT
>PITA01015610.1:0-49530 GCA_004023965.1 Spilogale gracilis | reverse complement strand
CCCCTCATGCACCGCAAGTAAGTGAAACCATGCGATACTTGACTTTCTTTTCTTGGCTTATTTCACTCAGCATAATCTCTTCCAGTCCAGTCCATGTTGCTACAAAAGTTGGATATTCATCCTTTCTGATGGAGGCATAGTACTCCATTGTATATATGTACCACATCTTCTTTATCCATTCATCTGTTGATGGGCACCTTGGCTCTTTCCACAGTTTGGCGATTGTGGCCATTGCTGCGATGAACACTGGGGTGCATATGGCCCTTCTTTTCACTACATCCGTATCTTTGGGGTAAATGCCCAGTAGTGCAATTGCAGGGTCATAGGGTAGCTCTATCTTTAATTTTTTAAGGAATCTCCACACTGTTTTCCAAAGCGGCTGTACCAGTTTACATTCCCACCAACAGTGTAAGAGGGTTCCCCTTTCACCGCAGCCTCTCCAACACTTGTTGTTTTCTGTCTTGTTAATTTTGGCCATTCTGACTGGTATAAGGTGGTCTCTTAGAGTGGTTTTGATTTGAATTTCCCTGATAGCTAGTGACGCTGAACATTTTTTCATGTGTCTGTTAGCCGTTTGTATATCTTCTACAGAGAAGTGCCTCTTCATGTCTCTTGCCCATTTTTTGATGTGTTCCTCTTCTTTTTGGGTGTTGAGTTTGAGTAGTTCTTTATAGATCTTGGATACCAGCCCTTTGTCTGTAGCGTCATTTGCAAATATCTTCTCCCATCATGTGGGTTGCCTCTTTGTTTTGTTGATTGTTTCCTTTGCTGTACAGAAGCTTTTTATTTTGATGAAGTCCCAGAAGTTCATTTGTGCTTTTGTCTCCTTTGCCTTTGGAGATGTGTCTTGAAAGAAGTTGCTGTGGCCGATGTCAAAGAGGTTACTGCCTATGTTCTCTTCCAGGATTTTGATGGATTCCTGCCTCACGTTGAGGTCTTTCATCCATTTTGAGTTTGCCTTTGTGTGTGGTGTAAGAGAATGGTCTAGTTTCATTCTTCTATATGTAGCTGTCCAATTTTCCCAGTACCATTTATTGAAGAGACTGTCCTTTCTCCACTGGATATTTTTTCCTGCTTTGTCGAAGATGATTTGACCATAGATTTGTGGGTCCATATGTGGGCTCTGCACTCTGTTCCATTGGTCTATTTCTCTGTTTTTGTGCCAGCACCATGCTGTCTTGGTAATCACAGCTTTGTAATAAAGCCTGACGTCAGGTAATGAGATGCCCCCAGCTTTGCTTTTCTTCTTCAGCAATTCCTTAGCGATTCGGGGTCTTTTTTGGTTCCATATAAATTTTAGGATTGTTTGTTCTAACGTTTTGAAGAATGTGGGTGGAATTTTGATCGGAATGGCATTGAAAGTGTAGATTGCTCTGGGCAGCATAGACATTTTGACAATGTTTATTCTTCCGATCCATGAGCATGGAATGCTCTTCCATCTTTTTGTGTCTTCTTCAATTTCTTTCATGAGTGTTCTGTAGTTCCTCGAGTACAGATCCTTGACTTCTTTGGTTAGGTTTATTCCTAAGTATCTTATACTTATGAATAAAACATTATATCTTATACTTAGGAATAAAACATTATACTTTCAAAGGTGTTGTTTTACTTGCTCTTAGCATATCAGTGATTCCATTATGATGAACAACAGCATTCATTTCTAATGCACAGACTTTGTGTTAGTCTTAATTATAATTGAACTCATTTTATTCTCCCAGTGATCTATTATGTAGTACCATTGTTACTTCCATTTTATAGATGAAGAAACTGAGGCACACAGTGATTAACATGGTCAGTGTCATGACAAGTAAAAGACAGAGCTAAGCAAAACCCAGATAATCTCCTCCATTAGCCATGATCATAAACACCTCTCTGAATGTCTTGGAGAAAAACACCAATACGTAACTTGTATTGACCAGATCTCCCAAAGGCAATTTAATTGGTAGTTTTGTGGAAGTATGTTTTCAACATAGAAGCATGGGTTGCATGATCATGAAGTAGGACTGAGTTTAAGATGTCCACCACTTTAAAATCAAAATACTGAGAAATGAGTTGTACTTTGGTATTTAGAATATATTTGAATGTTTCTACTTCTCATTCCATAGTTTATCTCACTCATTCTTGTGCACTGCTGAGATTTTTATACAATTAATTCTTAGCTTTTATCTTATTACTAAATAAGCTATCTGTGGGTTTAAAAAATGTGTGCATAGATATTGGAAGAAAGCTTATGTTCCAATTAATTAAATGGATTAAATTTATACTATATATAAGACACCATATCCAGTATTTTTGGTGAATCATAAACAAATAATATGGTCTCTACTTTTTTTGAGTTTATGATTTTGAGGATCTTTGGGAGGTACAAATAGACTAGAAAGTCAGGTCACAGAAGCAAATGCTCACAATAATGAAAAAAAATCATCAAGTGAGTAAGGAAAGAGGTACAATCTCATGTCATATAAACAGTAAGGGTTTTTTTTTTTCTTTTTAAAAATTTTTTTTTAAGGGGCGCCTGGGTGGCTCAGTTGGTTAAGCGACTGCCTTCGGCTCAGGTCATGATCCTGGAGACCCGGGATCGAGCCCCACATCGGGCTCCCTGCTTGGCGGGAAGCCTGCTTCTCCCTCTCTCACTCCCCCTGCTTGTGTTCCCTCTCTGGCTGTGTTTCTGTCTGTCAAATAAATAAAATCTTAAAATAAATAAATAAATAAATAAATAAATAAATAAATTTTTTTTAAAGATTTTATTTATTTATTTGACAGAGAGAAACACAGCAAGAGAGGAAACACAAGCAGGGAGAGTGAGAGAGGGAGAAGCAGGCTTCGTGCCCAGCAGGGAGACTGATGCAGGGCTTAATCCTAGGTCTCTGGGATCATGACCTGAGCCAAAGGCAGTTGCTTAACCAACTGAGCTACCCAGGCACCCCAGGTTTTTTTTTCTTAAAGGTTTTATTTATTTATTTGACAGACAGAAACACAGCCAGAGAGGGAACACAAGCGGGGGAGTGAGGAAGGGAGAAGCAGGATTCCTGCTGAGCAGGGAGCCCGATGCGGGGCTAGATCCCAGGACTCTGTGATCGTGACCTGAGCTGAAGGCTGACACTTAACAACTTAGCCACCCAGGTGCCCCATAAACTGTAAATTTTAACTAATGAGAGAAAACAAACGTTTTGTTGCTTCACAGGGTGGTTTCTGAAAACCCACCACAGTTAAAAATGGTACTTAGGAGAAGTCAAGCTAAAGGCTGAGAGTTTTCACTAACACCTATCAGTTAGGAGGAAGTCAGAGAGACAGGGACATAAAGGCAGCCCTCAGAAACTCACTTACCATGGCAGGATTTTAGAAGAGCACCATCCAGAAGGTAGCTAATTTTATAGGATCTTGGATTACACCGGAGGAAAAGCTAAAGGTTAGAGAAAGGAGATACTGCCCTGGTGTAGATGGCCCTTTCTCTGGTAACAGTCTGAGATTAGAAAAGCACACTTCGGGACACCAGTGAGGGCTGCCTACAACATCAATCAAGCTTCCCTTGTCTGCAACCCTCTCTTATCTTTAGACTACACAAAAGTTGACAGACTACTTTAACGATTGTGGTAGAGGAAAAAGAAATTTTCACAGCAGGAAAAGGACTAAAGAGTGTTCAGCTGTGTTATCTTAGGCAATAAGAAGGTTTGTACCTATCTGCCCACATAATCACAAAGACATTAAAAGACTTAATATGGTAGCTGTGCCCAACAAACAAGTAGTAAAATCAATGTAAAAGAAGACAGTGTAAATGGGGAACAAAGAAGAGACCAGACTGGAAAAAAAAAAAAATCAACTCAAGGGACAAAAGAAAACTTTGTCTGTACTCTATCTGTTAATTTCCTTTGAAGAATATGTGTCTAAGAACATGACTAAAATAAGCCAAGAGGTGAAAAATGGGATGATAAAACAACAAACCCATATGCTTAGTTAAAAAAAAAGAAATTGAAACTAAAATTAGTTTTACTGTAGGACTTGAGGAAAAAAAGGAAATCAGGTACAAGAATAAATGCTATTGAAAGTCAAATTAATATGATAGTGGAAGGCTTCAGTGAATCACATCATACGCAGAGAGGAAAAAAAGAGATTTTGAGTAATAGAGGGAAGAGGGTGGATAGGGAAATAGGAAGCCCCTAAGTAAGGATAATTGTGACCCTCTGAGAAAGATAATCCATTGGAATGAATCATGGACAGTTTTCATGGAATGAAAGGAATTAATTTGCATTTCAGAGACATGCACTTAATTACAGGAAGATGATACCATATCAGACACCAAGACACAGCCTGGTGGAGTTACTGAACTTCAAGGATTAAAAAAAATAAATTTTTTGATGTGGAATCAGACAAAAGCAAGTTACTTTCAGACAGGCATCCACAACAGTGTTTGATTCCATAAAGCATTAAAGAAATGTATGTGAAGTACTGAGGGACAGGTAAGGCTAGAATATCACACTTGGCTAGGTTCTCGTGCAACTGCATGAGAACATCATTCTCATCCATAGGAACTCAGGCAATTGTGGTTCTCTTGTTAGCTATCTTTCTAATGGGTGCCCATACTGACCCAAAGGACTAACTGTGGGAAGAAGCTTCTGTCAGTTCCACATACATGGAAACTGGGGATACAGGACTACAAAGCAGGAATGTAAAAAAATGATATCACAGTCATTTTATAAACGTGTGTTCTGTTGACCAGCAGAATTGGAATCATCTGGAAACTTGTTACAAGAGCAAAATTTGGGCACTATCTCTGTCCTGTGATCAGAAACTCCAAGGATGAACTCCATATTCTTGGTTTTAATACATTTTCCAGGTAATTCTAGTGTTCATTGAGTTCAAGAACCATAGTGCTAGAGAATTCCTTGTAGTGTAGGGGTTTATATTCAGAGATCAAAGATCAAGGGCAGTCTTGATTATCTAGGAAGAGGACTTTCCCAGCATTCCCAAGGCTAGTGGGCCAAATAACATGAATAAACTCTGGGGCCAAAGTTATGAGATGATTCTACATTTATCCCTTCAAGTATTGATTCAGTTGCTACACCTGCTTATAAAAGATTGTCCAAAATGGAATTGGCCATCCTAAAAAGTTAACCATGAGTAGTTAAGTCCAATATGACTTCACGATAGACAACTGAGGAAACGGATGGCATATGTATTTGGATATATATAATATGAGTGTATAGAATAGAAAATGGAAGACAGGTGCAATATCTTGTTGGGACTTAGCTCTACCCCATGGCTCTTGCCTTGAAATGGGCTGACAGCCTGTTGCAGGTGAGCTGTGATATATGCTGCTAGTCTCTAAAGTCATGGGGGCTTTCATCTGAGAAAGAGAAGACAGAAGCTTTATGGTGGAAAGAAAATATTGCAACTCTAATTTCTATATTAGTCTTCTAAAATGTATTATTTCTGTGTATGAGTCATAAACTATAAATTAGTACATGGTACCATAATAAATATACATTGGAAAAAAATCAGAGACCATGCATCTCCTAAGCCCTTGCTTAATGAAATCTAGCCGGTAGTGAAATGAATAAAAAATACAGTATTTTTGAAGTCATTTAAATGAAGAGCAAGCACCAAGTACCTTGGAGAACTGTAGCTATACCACTGAAAATTGTTGTTTACATTGAGAAGAACAATGGTTCCCATACAACCAGTGTGGACTGAAATGTGGAAGAATCATGACCACCATATTGCACAAGTCCAGGGGGAGTCATTGCTTTAAGATAAAATGTGAATGGTGTTCCCATGCAGGAACTAAGGAGGAATGCAGGAACTCAATGAGGAAGGAGTGGGAATTGTGTGGGAACAAGTCCCTTATCATGTCTCCTATCAGGTAGTCAACCAAAACTGCTTAAAATTGAAACATAAAATTGAAAGTACATAATGGCTTTACCCTCAACAATTTTTTTATTCTTTCAAATACTTAACTTTTATGTACTACTTTTTCACAGAAATAATTGAAGTTTATTTAAATTCCTTTAGTTTTTCATTCATTTTTATTCTATTGAATTCAAGTGAAAAGAAATGAACATTTTAGTTAACAATAGCATGTATTGTAAAATCCCACTTTGTGGTACTTATCTTTGAGTAGTGTTCTTTCATATTTTTCTGGAATTTTTAATAATGAGCATTTACCAAAAAATTCATTATTATTAAAAAACTTTTTAAAGCAAAGAATGTTCTTTCTTGCACTGTGACTGGGCCTCCTCATGGCCGCATGTTTTCCCTCCACAGGAAAGCCAGTTGAGTTTTATTTTCCCAGTCAATGGATACTTTGTTATAAGGCCATGAAGTTAATCTTGTGTTCAGTTGTAAACACTTGAGTCTTGTCAAGAATTTCTCTCCAGCTTAAATTTACAGAACTTCCTATAACAAAAACAAAATGAGCAGTTAAAAAAATCATTGTCATCCTCTAAGGGACTTTACTGAAGAGAATATGTTTTACATATGTTCTCATATTAAAACTTCCCTGTCATTCAGGCCAACAAAGCAATACACACATGCGCGTGTGCACACATACACACACTTATTTTTTGACTCTACTAGTAGTTTTGGAAAAGAATCTTATAAAGGAAATATATGACTACAAAGAAATTCAGATTTATGAGGGAAAAGTGAAATAGTGACATCACGAATTTTAATTCTTAGTGTGTCACACCTCCTTGAAAAAGACCCTATCCATCTCAATGTATACATAATATATTAAAAAGCTTGATTAAAGGCATTTGTACTAGTGTGATGTCACAAATGCCATATTGGAGTGGATTTGTAGGGGAAAAAAAAAAAACCCTCAGATCATCAGAGTAGAATGGGGGGGAGATGGTCCTTAGTCCTACCACTTCATCTATAGCTATCACTTTTATTAGAATTTTGTATTAAGCATATTTTTTTCAAATTTAGAAAGTCATAATTATGTATTGCAACAACTTTAGGAGAGGAGACAACCCACTCAAAGAAAGGAAATGTCAGTAAAAATGATTATTTTATTACAAGATAAATGTGACCAAAGAAACAAACACTCGAGGGAATTTAAATGCACTAAACCTTTAATATGTAACCTAACCTTTTATTTCCTTGATCTGTTTGTCTTTATTTTTTTTCTTTTCTTTTTTTTTATTTTTATAATCTGTTTGTCTTTAAACAGAGGTATCTAATTTCCTTTTTCAAGATAAGTAAACTGAGGCTCAAGGAGATGTGTATTTCATGTAGGATTTGAGGACTAGTTAGGTGTAGAGCTAGGAGTCAGACCTTGGCATGGCATTTTCTAAAGATTGCCCAGAAAGTTCTATACTTGTAGTTTTCAATACTGCCCAGTTCAGTCCCATGAGAAACTTTTTCAAAGTCTTGATTCCCAGAAAGCACACAGAGATTCTAATTTGGCTGATCAGGGGTGTGACTCAAGTGTTGGTTGCTCTTGAATAAATGTAGCTCTGAGACCCTGGGATCCAGATTATAAATACTTTACCTTTAGTTAGTATTTTCATTTAAAATAAAGATACGGATATGTTCATTTCTCGTGTCAGATGTGTGAATTGCCCTGCCAGATTTTAGTACAAGACATGAAAATATGCAGGAGCATATTATTATTCTAGCCAATACATATTCTGACCGTATATATTCTAAACTTAGACCTAGCATCAAAATACACCTCTGACCCCATATGACCCTCCATGTTATTTTGGGGGCAGGGGTGGTTTGCTGCAAGAAGAGTTGTCAATTTGCATTTTATTGAGATTTTTATGAAGTTCCAGTTTTCAGCGTCTTCTTCATATTGACAAGGACTCGATCAATTCGCTTGGAAAGGTTCTCCTCAGTGAGGAATCTGATTGAATAAAATAAAGGGAAACATCTGCCCAAGCCCAGAGCAGCTCATAGGTTGATTTTTGTCAGAAGAGCCAAACCGAGGTTAATCAGTTCTACCCTCCCCAATAGACATCACTGCAGTCAAAAAGAATTAAGTCTGAGGTTATCACACTGTGGGCAGTGCAGGCAAATCAAGGTGTGAAAATTTAGTAACATGTTAACACAAATGTTTTTCTTTTTCCTTATACACACATGTACCAGTTTCACTGAGTATTGTTCCTTTGCCATGTTTCTCCAACTTCCCATTCTCTCCCTCTGGGTTATTTCTGAAGAAATGAGCCTTGATGTGGAAAAAACTGTGGGAATCACAGGGTGTTGGTACTTACTATTGGCTTCATGTTTTTTGGTATTCATCTTCTCTAATGATGATTATTAGTGATGTGGATTTCTACAGGTGAACAAATTGTGCTATCTCACTGAGACTTGCCGAGCATCTAGACATCCTTAGTGGATTCAGGGAGTCCTGAGAGGAGGAAAATGACCAACACAGAAAAAAGAGCAAAGTAGGAGATTTAAACAAAAGTAAGAAAAGGAAATGGAGATAAGAGTGATCTGACCCCGCAAGTCCACGCTAGTTACCCACCACTGGAAAAGGACAGAAACTATCCCAGAGGTTGTAGAGTAGAAGGGGCTGCTCTACGGAGCGGTACCCTGGGTGTCCCAGAAATGTCACTCCAGAAGGAGAGGAAAATATCCCAGTTGCTTTCCACCAGCATCAAAGCTTATTCAGTGAAAGTTCAGGCCTGGAAAATCCACAACAATCTGTGAATATGAATCATATCTAGAAAATTGTATTTTGTCATCTCTCAGGATGTGAACCAGTTGTACATGAAGGAATGATTTTTTTTTCCTTCTTTCTTTTTTAAAGGTTTTATTTACTTGACACAGAGAGAGAAACCACAGGTAGGCAGAGAGGCAGGCAGAGAGAGAGGGGGAAGCAGGCTCCCCACTGAGCAGAGAGCCTGATATGGAGGTTCCATTCCAGGACCCTGAAATCATGACCTGAGCCGAAGGCAGAGGCTTTAACCCACTGAGCCATCGAGGCACTCCAAGGAATGATTTTCTTGAGTTCAAACTCTTTAGTTTTACAACAGAAATAAGATTTTAGAAGCACTTCTTGGAGTTTCCAGATCTTATTGGAAACCAGAGTGAAAAACAAAAAAGCATATCCTTGGTCTGTGTCCTCCTTACATACTATTTTTCAGTGAAACCAGCAATATAAATGATCTTGTAGCAATTTTTCAAAGTTGTTAAAGGAAACAGTCATGCATCAGAGCTATCAAACACTTTAAACATCCACTAAAAAGTAGCAGAACAGCCTTCCAAAATATTTATTCCTTTTAGTGAGCAGAAGAGAAAAGTCCTTTGTAGCAAAGTATTTGTTTATGGGCTGTATGGTTTAAATCCGAGTGCCCATGACCGCTTCTGTGAGGTAGAGTTAGGAAATACTTATTTCTATCTCAGCAGGGATATTAAACTTCAAGTCTTATAATTTTTTCTTTACTTTTTTTTTAAGAAAATGAAATATAACAAATAATCTGAAAGCCTACTGTGACAGAAAGCAAGCAGTAGATGATTCTGAAAAAAAGTGATGTTCTGACCATTATTGGCAGACAGTATCATTAAAGGGCCATTACTAGGCTAATTCAGCCTCCAGTTGTATGTTGCATTAAATGTAGATAGCTCATCATCATTTCGTGGTCAGGCATTCTAATACTTAGCCTCAGGGCCTTGGGGCCTAGTGGTATTTTTAAAAACAAATACAATAAACATTTGCAATTCCACAGATAAACTGAATGATACTTTCTGGTGCTTCAGAAGCATCATTGTCTCTGTTTGCAGACATACAAATATACATACAGAGAATTTTGTAGAGCATTGAGAATGTAAATTTCACAGAGCAACTTTAGATCACCTGTGATTGCTATTCCATGTGGTCATATTTTTCCCAAGGTGTCATACTATTTTTAAAAGAGAGCATCAGGGAAGTCATCAAAACTGAAGTTTGGGTACCATGGTAAAAGTCAGAATATTGGAGGTGGGGAGGGAATAAAGGAAAAAAGCAGTTATTGATCTGCAATACATCTGTGAAAAACTGGAAGGCACAATGATGTACTCCATAGGATGAGATAACGTATTATTGAACTAGATGAATCTCAATATATGTGGAACCCAGAAAATTCATTCTATGTGGGAAGTGGTCAAAAATCCTTAAAGAAATGGATTGGTGAATGAAATGTCATAGCACCATGTAATAAAACAATGGCCATCAGTCCTATAATAAATATATAGGTATACTGAGCCAAGTTGTCTTCTTGAATCCTGCCCCACTTGTATCTTTGCCTCCTACCCAGTAATCTGCATGTGCATAAGAGACCACTACTTCATGTCTTAGATTTAGAGCAAGAACCGTAAACTACATACATATTGAAGTGAGGGAAGAAAAGAACAAAACAAAACAAAAACAATGAACTTGAGAGTTTCTAGACCTGAACATGAATCCCTGATGTAGTCTGTCTAACTATTAAGTGGGGCAACTCTTCTGTATTCTAATGTGGAAATAGGAATATGAACTCTGGATTGTGGCAAGTAATAAATAACATGTCTGTGTGTGTGTGTGTGTGTGTGTGTGTGTGTGTGTGTGTTTTCTGTGTAAGGTCCTCACGAATGTTGCATAATATTAACTAGAGAAAAGTGTCCTTTGTTTTCTTTTAAAATGAATAATTAGGTGATAATTTTAACTTCTCTAACACATATTGTTGATCATAATTTTGTTCATGTTTTATAGATGTTTTAAGAATTTAAGTCTTTTTTTCCAGTTGTATTGACTGAGTTCCATCACTGATTTTTTAAAGTTTACTTGACATACAATAGTCTATGAGTTTTAGGGGTACAACACAGTGATTTGACAATTATATACATTACAGTGTTCACAAGACAAGTATAATTATCATATGTTAACCACCCAGTGTTAGGAGAATATTATTGACTTTGTACCCTATGCTTTTCATGTGATTTGTTAATTTTATAACTGGAAGTTTGTCCCTCTTAATCCCTGTCTACCTGGAATGTCCCCATTCCACTTGCCTCTGACAACCACCAGTTTGTTCTCTGTTCTTATGAGTCTATTTTTTGTTTGGTTTTTTAAATTTCACATGTAAGTGAAGACATATCGCAGTTGTCTTACTCTGACTTATTTCACTTAGCCTAATACCCTCCAGGTCCGTGAGTGTCGTTGTGAATAGCAGGATCTCATTCTTCTCTTAGCGCTGGGTAAAACTTCATTGTATATATATACTACATCTTCTTAATTCATTCATCTATTGTTGGGCACATAGCCTGTTTCCCCAGAGGAAACAATACTGGCTATTGCAAGTAATGCTTTAATGGACATAGGAGAGCACGTATATCTTTTTAAATTAGTGTTTTCATTTTCTTTGGGTAAATAACCAGAAGTGGAATTACGAGGTTTTATGGTAATTCTATTTTAAATTTTATTTATCCATCTGTTTGAGAGAGAGAGAAAGAGAGCACACAAGCAAGTGGGGGAGGAGTAGAGGGAAAGGAACCAGTGGACTCTGTGCTGAGGGTGGAGCCCAACAGGGGGCTTGATCCCATGACCCCGAGATCATGATCTGAGCTGAAATCAAGAGCTGGGCACTTAACTGACTGAGCCACCTAGGCACCCCTCTCTTTTTTATTTTTTGAGGAACTTGCATAATATTTTCCTTAATGGCTCTGCAAATGTATATTCCTACCAACAGTGCAGAAGGGTTCCCTTTTCTCCACATCCTTCCCAATTCTTCTTGTCTTTTTTGACACTTAGCTGTTCTAACAGGTATGAGGTAAGATCTCACTGTGGTTTTTATTTGCACTTCCCTAATGATTAGTGATGCTGAGCATGTTTTCATGTGTCTGTTGTTGTGTGTAGATCTTCTTTGAAAACATGTTTATTCAGACCTGCTTATTTTATAATTGGGTTATTTGTTTTTTGGTGTTGAATTATATGAGGTTCTGTTTTGTTTTGTTTTGTTTACATTTTGGATTAGTAATCTCTTATCAGAGAAATCATTTGCTAAATATCTTCCTCATCCAGTGGTTGCCTTCCCATTCTGTGGGTTCTTTCCTTTGTTGTACAAAAGTTTTTTAATTAGATCTGGTCCCAATTATTTATTTTTGCTTTTGTTGTCCTTATCTGCACACACATATCCAGAAAACCATTGCTAAGATTGATGTCCAGGAATATACTGTGTATGTTTTCTTTGAGAAATTTTTGTTTCAGGTCTTCTATATAGGTGTTGAATCTGTTCTGAGTTTATTTTTTTATTTTATTTTTTGAGTTTATTTTTAAATACAGCATGAGAAAGTAGTCTAGTTTCATTCTGTTCTTTATAGCTATCTAGTTTTCCTAGCACCATGTGTTGAAGAGATTTCTCTGCCATTGTATTTTCTTGCTTCCTTTGCCATAGATAACTGGCTCATATAAGAGTTGGTTATCTGTGAGCTTTCTACTTTGTTCTAGAGACCTGTGGGTTTACTTTTGGGCCAGTGCTGTACTATTTAAATTATTATGTCATTGTAGTATAGTTTGAAATCTGAGATTGCAATGTCTTCAGGTTTGTTCTTCTTTCTCAATATTGCTTTAGCTACTCAGGATCTTTTGTGGTTCCACGCAATTTTAGGATTATTAGTTCTTGTTTTGTGAAAAATACTTTTGGTATTATGCTAGAGTTTGCAATTCATCTGTAGATTGCTTTGGCCAGTATGGACATTTTTCCAAAATATTTTGGAAAATATTTCCAAAATAACAGTATTTTTCATTCATGGGCGTGGCGTAGTTTCCCATTTATATGTGTTCTCTTTCATTTCATTCATCCATCTCTTAAAGTTTTCAAAGTACAGGTCTCACACCCACTTGGTTAAATTTCCTCCTAGGTACTTTATTTTTTCAGATGTGATCATAAGTGGGAGTGTTGTCTTAATTTCTCTTTCTGCTACTTTGTTCTTAGTGTATAGAAACATAAGACATTTTTATATACTAATTTTGTATTCTGCAACTTGACAATTCATTTATCAGTTCTACTGGTTTCTTTGTTGGGGTCTTTGGGGTTTTATAGTATTATGGTTATATACTTTTTATATAGTTATATAGTTATATAATTATATATTTATATAGTTATATAGTATTTATAGTATCTATATAGTATTATGTCTTCCACAAAATGTAACAGTTTTACTTCTTCTTTACCAATTTGAATGCTTTTTATTTCTTGTATGACTGATGCAGCTAGGATTTTAATATTACATTGAATAAAAGTGGTAAGCATGGACAGCCTTACCTTGTTCCCAATCGTAGATAAAAGTTCTCAGTTTTTCACCAGTGAGTATGGGATTATTTGTGACTTGTTTGTTTGTGGCCTTTATTATGTTGAGGTTTTCCTTTTGAATCTACTTTATTGAGAATTTTATCATGAATGGATGCTGCATTTTTGTAAGATGCTTTTTGTGCATCTGTTGAGATGGACATATGGTTTTTATCATTTTTTCTTGTTACTGTGATATATACATGGATTGATTTGTGAAAACTCTTGCATTCCTGGAACAAATCCCATTTGATCATGGTGAATAATTATATTAATATATTTTGGATTCAGTTTGCTAATATTTGTTGAGTCATTTTGCATCTATGTTTATCAGCAATATTGGTGTGTAAGTTGCTTTTGTTGTTCTCTCTTTATCTAGTTTTGGTACCCTTAGACTGCTGTCCTTGTAGAAAGGATTTGGAAACACTCCTCACTCTTTTATTTTATGGAAAAGTTTATGAACAATAGGTACTAGCACTTCTTTAAATGTTTGGTAGAATTCAACTGTGAAGTCATTTGGTCCTGGACTTTTGTTCATTGGCAGTTGTTTTTTTTTTTTTAATCTTTAAATTTATTTTATTTTCATTGGTGGTTTTTGATTGCTGATTTGAACTCCTTACTAGTAATGTGTACATATTTTCTTTGTGATTCAGTCTTGGAGATTGTTTGTTTCTTGGACTCCCTCCATTTCCCCTAGTTTTTCCAATGCTTGTCTTATAATTTTTATTGTAGTTTGTTTGTAATTCTTTGTAGCAATTCTTTGGTGTTGGCTTTAGTTTCTCCTTAATTTCTGATTTGGTTATTGGAGACTTCTCTCTTTTTTTTTCTTGATGAGTCTGGTAGGGATTTATCAATCCTATCTTTTCAATGGACCGGCTCTTAGTTTCATTGATTTTTTAAAAATTATTTTTGTCTTTATTTTATTTATTTCATCTCTAATACTTCTTTTTTCTTCCTTCCTCTAACTTCAGGCTTTATTTTTTCTTTTTCTAGTATTTTTATTTTTTTTCTCTAGGTATATGATTGCATTGTTTGTGTGAAACTTTTCTGTCTTCTTCAGGTAGACCTGTTTTGCATAAACTTATCTCTTGGATATGCTTTTGCTAAGTCCCAAATATTTTGAACCATTGTGTTTCCATTTTCATTTGTCTCCAGAAATAAATATTTTTTATTTCTTGTATTTTTTTTCTTGTTGTTGACCATTAGATTTTAGTGGAATGTTGTTTAGCCTCTCTGTATTTTTGTTTCTTCCAGTTTTCTTGATTGACTTCTAGTTTCATAATTTGTGCTTAGAAAGGATGCTTGATATGATTCCATCCTCTTAAATTTATTGAGACTCTGTGGTCTGTCATCTAATGTTCCATGTGCACTTGAAAAAAATGTATATCCTGCTGTTTTTAGGTAGAATATTCCGTTTATGTCTATAAAGTCCATTTGGTCTAATGTGTCATTCAGCCATTGTGTCCTTATTTGCTGTCTGATGATCAAACCATTGATATAAGTGGGGATGTTAAAGTCCCTTATTATTATCATATTATTGTCAATTTCTTCCTTTGTGTCTGTTAATACTTTATATATTTAGATGCTCATATATTGGGTGCATAGGTATATAGAATTGTTATTTCCTTTCTTGGGATTGATCCCTTTATCATTATGTAATGCATTTCATTGTCTGTGGTTGTTTGTAGTTTTTGTTTTATAGTCCATTTTGTCTGATATAAGTATTGCTATGCCAGGTTTTTTTTGTTTTGTTTTTTAAATATTTTATTTATTTATTTATTTGAGAGAGAGAGAGAGATCACAAGTAGGCAGAGAGGCAGGCAGAGAGAGAGGAGGAAGCAGGGTCCCTGCTGAGCAGAGAGCCCGACAAGGGACTCTATTCCAGGACCCTGAGATCATGACCTGAGCTGAAGGCAAAGACTTTAACCCACTGAGCCACCCAGGTGCCCTACACAGGGTTTTTATTGTTTCTGTTTTTGCTTCCATTTGCATGGCCTGTCTTTTCTCATCATTCATTTTCAGTCTGCGTGTGACTTTAGATGTGAAGTGTCTCTTACACACAGCATGTAGATGGTTCTTTTTTTATCCATTCAGTCTCCCTGTGTGCTTGAATTGGAGCTCTTAGTCCATTTATACCTTAAGTAATTACTGATATTTGTGTACTTGTTTGCATTTTGTTCATTGTTTTCTCATTATCTTTGTTGTTCTTCTCTGTTCCTTTCTCCACCTTTTCTCCCCCTGTGATGTAATGATGTGTGTGTGTGTGTGTGTGTGTGTGTGTGTGTGTGTGTGTGTGTTTTGTGTTTGAATTTTTCTCATTTTTTGGTAGGATTTGGTTTGTGGTTATTGTGAAATTCATATATAGCATCCCATGTGTATGGCATTCTATATTACATTGATGGTTGTTTAAGTTCAAACACATTCTAAAAGCACTACATTTCATTCCTCCTCTACTCCACATTTCATGTATATAATGTCATAATTGACATCTTTTTACCTTGCATATCCCTTGACTAGTTTCTACATATAATTAATATTCTTACTTTTGTCTTTTAAACTTCGTACCAGTTTTATAAGTGATTGATTTACTTTCATTACTACATGTTAGCTTTTACCAGTGAAAATTTTCCTATTGTAATTTTCTTACTTATAATTATGGCCTTTTTTTTTTTGCTTAAAGAAGCGCCTTTAACATTTCTCATAATGCCAGTTCAGCAGTGATGAACTCCTTTAACTTCTGTTTGTTTGGAAAACTCCTTACCTCTTTTTCAGTTGGGAATGATAGCCTTGCTGGGTGGAGTATTGTCAGGGTAGGTCTTGTCCTTGACCTTGACCAAAGGTCAGCACTTGGAATATAGCATCTCACTCACTTTTGACCTGAGAAGTTTCTTTTTTAAAAAATACATTTTATTTATTTATTTGAGAGAGAGTGCACACAAGCCAGGGTGAGAGGCAGAGGGCAAGAGAGAAATAGACTCCTCACTGAGCAGGGAGCCCAATGTGGGGCTTGATTCCAGGACCCTGGGATCATGACCTGAGCCGAAGGCAGACTCTTAACCAACTGAGCCACCCCGGTACTTCTGACCTGTCAAATTTCTGCTGAAAAATCAGCCCATATCCTTACAGAAACCCTCATATGTAAGTTTGCTTCTCTCTTTCATTTAAAATTCTTTTTATTTTTGACATTTTAGTGATGATGTTTATTGGGTTTATCTTTTGTGGATTTCTCTGTGCTTCCTGGACCTGGATATATTTTTCCTTTCCTAGGTTGGGAAGTTTTTAGCTATTAATCCTTCACATATGTTTTTCTGCCCCTTTCCCTCTATATTCCTTCTGCAATTCCTTGAATGTTCATATCCTTAATAGGTCCTGTGACCTATCCTCATTTTCACATTCTTTTTTCTTTTGTTGTTCATCCTCTGTGATTTCCACTACACTCTCTTCTGTGTTGCTGATTCATTTTTCTACTTTCTGTAATGTGCTATAGATTATCTTCAGTCTTCAGTGCATTTTTATTTCAGTCATTGTGTTGAGCTCTGCCTTGTTCTTTTTAAATATTTTCTGTGTTTTTGTTGATGTTCTCATTGAATTCACCCACTCTTCTCTCAAGTCGGCTATCTGTAGGACCATAAATTTGAACCCTCTATCAAGTAGTTTGCCTGTCTCCATTTTGTTCAGTTCTTTTTTTTATCTTGTTCTTTTATAGAAGGTATTTTTTTATATTCTCACTTCGTTTGATTTGATATGTTTGTTTCCATAAATTAGGCATAACTGACCTCTTCTGGTGTTGAAGGAGTGGTCTGATGTACTCTCTGCTCTGTATGCTTGGGGTCTTTGGCTTGCTGGCTGGAGATAGAGTGAGAGTGGGCAGGGGTTCTGGGGTGCCCTGGGCTGAGGTCACACCGGAAGTGTGGCTGGATCTGGAACTAGAGTGAGCCAGAGCACTCCCTGCCAGGGACACGCTGGTGGACAGCTGAAGCTACAGCAGCTAAAGGCCAGGGGGCCACCCTAGGGAGACAGTTGGCACTGATGTGGGCTAGGTACCCGAGGCTTGCTCTGGTGCCTGTAGCAGGCCAGCCGGAATGCTGGGACCCTGTTCATATTTTCAGTATCAAGATGGAGGAAGAATGTAAACAATGGTGCTTGTCTGTGCCTCCAATGCCAAGCAGAATTCTAGAAAGTTTCCCACCATTTAGTGGGCATACCAGGATTACTAAATGGATTTTTACCATTAATAGTCTAGTTGTCCTTTAAAACACTATTTTTGTTTTTTGTTTTTTGTTTTTTCCTTTGCTCCAGGCAGGTGAATTTGCATGAGGGCCCCTCAGTGATATCCCTCCCTACTGCAGATCATAGCATTAGGGCTGGGGTTCCTGTCATTACCATAGCTCTGTTTGTCCTTCTCTTCTCTGTGTGGTTTTTCTGTCTTTTGTTGTGTGCCTGCTGTTCATTCAGCAATCTGTCCTTCCTTGGGAGGAGTTGCTTTATATGTAGGTGTAGATTCATTGTGTCTGTGGGAAGAGGCGAGTTCAGGGTCTTGTACTCCACCATCTTGGTCTGCCTCCTCCTATCTTCTCTTTTGATGATCTAACCTGCCTTAGCCCTCAGCACCCTAGCCAGCCTTCGGCCATCTTTGGATTCTATAGCTAATTTTTAATGGGGAGCTTGTAGAAATATAAGCTATGGACTGGAATGCCTGTGTTCTATCTAACCCTGGGACCATTACACTGAAAGCCCTTTGACTTTGGATGGGTTACTTATCTAAGTCTCAATTTTTCTCACCCATAAAATAGAGGTAAGGACTTTTATGGCTATTTTGAGAATTCAGTGTTTAATGAGTGCTCAGAACCATGCCTCATATGTGTATTCAGGTAAATATTGGATACTAGAAGTATTAGTGTCTTCTAGAAAGCCCACACCCAAAGTCACAAAGCTCCTGGACTCATCAGCTATAGCCAAGTGAAGTGTAGATGGTTCAAGAAACTGTAGGGCATTATGGGCCATAGTGGATGGCTGAAAACTTCTTTTAATTGCCTTCTCATGTAAATTATATTTTTAGCTGGTCCTATGTCAAGGAATCCTCACAGAAGTATTTTTCTCAAAAGTCTTTATGGGGGCATTATTTGGTTTCATAAGGAGCTCAATTTTATGACTCTAACTTAGAATTTAAAAAAAAAATAGTTTTACAGGGCACCTGAGTGACTCAGTCGTTAAGCATATGCCTTTGGCTCAGGTCATGATCCTGGAGTCCTGGGATCGAGCCCCACATCAGGCTCTCTGTTCAGCAGAAAGCCTGCTTCTCCCTCTCTCACTCCCCCTGCTTGTGTTCCCTCTCCAGCTATGTTTCTCTCTGTCAAATAAATTAAAAATCTTAAAAAAAAATAGTTTCACTTGGAGCTCAGGTCTCTTTATATATATAAATATTTTTTAAATAATAATTTATTTCATTTTTTCAGTGTTCCAAGATACATTGTTTATGCCCCACACCCAGTGCTCCATGCAATTCGGCTCACCCTCTTTTTATATTCTTTATGTCATACAAGAGATAATGATAAAACATTGGATTAAAAAAGAACACTGACTTATTGTGTATCTAGAATGTGTTGTTTGTGGTAAGTGGTAGGAGATGCAAATATAATCACTAAGCACATTTCTACAGTCAGTCTTGTAGGTAGAAAGTCATAGAAAACAAACAAAATAACAGCAGTCAGAATGATATTGCTATTACTGAAACCTGACATAAAATTCTGTGAGAACTTGGGGCGCCTGGGTGGCTCAGTTGGTTAAGCGACTGCCTTCGGCTCAGGTCATGATCCCAGAGACCCGGGATCGACTCCCACATCGGACTCCCTGCTTAGCAGGAAGCCTGCTTCTCCCTCTCTCACTCCCCCTGCTTGTGTTCCCCCTCTGGCTGTGTTTCTCTCTGTCAAATAAATAAAATCTTAAAAAAAAAAATTCTGTGAGAACTTAAAGGAAGTTACCACTGATTATTTCTAGAATCTCAGAAGAAATAGTAGATATACTATAAATGTTAAGTAATGATTAAAGAACAATTTTTCAAGCAGATTTTGGAAAGGGAAGATCTTCCAAACATATAAATACAAAGACAGATGATCCAATGACCTTTTCAAGCAACATGAAACAATAAAATGGACCAGGCAGGGGTGTGTGTGTCGTGTGTGTGTGTGTGTGTGTGTGTGTGTGTGTGTGTGTGTAACAGACATTACTAGTTTATAGACAGGTGAGTGACATAGTCATAGAGGAAACTTTCTACAGATTAGAGACTGAATTCAGCTGAGGAAAGAAAGGAACAGTAGGACATTGAAGAAATAGTGAAAACAGCCTAGATAAGACTAGATTAAGCACTTATCTAAGATGGCAATGCTGAAAATGATAAAGACAGAAGACATTTAAGGGATATGTCATCATTACAAAGGCTATTGATATGGCCTGATGACACTGAGGGTGTGATATTAACATAAAAATGAAGTTAAGTATGTTTATTAAGGAAGAAGTTAGGGGCACCTGCGTGACTCAGTCATTAATCAACTGTCTTTGGCTCAAGTCATGATCCTATGGTCCTGGGATTGAGCCCCACATTGGGCTCCCTACTCCACTGGAGAGCCCACTTCTCCCTCTCCCACTCCCCCTGCTTGTGTTTCCTTGTGTTTTCCGTCAAAAAAAAAAAAAAAAAAAAGGAAGCGGAGAGATAATATGCTAAATACTGAGAGAATTTTAGAGTCAGAAATGTTATTTATTTTTTATTTGGGGGATTAGAAATTTTAGAAATAAGTCGTATTCATTATCTCAAGGAACTTACAACCTGGACCAGGCCCAGTGTTCTCTATAGCTTCAACCAGTTAAATGTAGAGTAACTTGAAGGAGGCTGACATAAATTGACCTAAAATGATTCTTAGAGATTTTATAGACCACTAGTCCGTTTGAAGCTAGCAACTTTCTAATCCACACCTCAATCCAAAGGAGAAATCTTGCAGAAATAAATATATTAGACTGAAAAACTATATGTATATAAATTAGACTGAATGTTATAATAACTTCACCTAATTCCTGCATATTCTGCCCATGACTGACCCACAATGCTATAGTAATTAATGCTGAGCTTTTCCAAATATAATACAGTGAAAGAGAGAAAAGGTACTGAAATAGTTTAACATATAAAATCTTGGAAACTTCTTTATATATGTGTGTGCTATTGATACATATTTATTTAAATTAGAACTTTCTAATTATTTGCTACTTACATTTTAAAAGGTCCCATTCAGGCCAAAACTGCTTTATTTATATTTTCAGGTAAGGAAAGCTGCATTTCTTTAAGAAGACCATGAAATAAAATGAACAAGATAAATATGTGTAAAAAAATAAAGCCATTCACAATCACTTAGTTCGACAGCTATAGTGTTTAGTCATAAGCTACAGGAAATCTCTTAAGAGCAAGTATTTTACCTCAAGGGCAGTATAATCTACTATAACCCATTATTATATGGCACAGGTGAGCTATTGTGCCTGCCTTGCAGAGAGCTAAGGCCTATAGGAAACTACTCAGAAGGGACCATCTCTTGGTTCAAGAAGTTAGAGACCTATGGAAGAGGCCTGGAGAGCCAACTTACAATCCTGCGTTTCCAGAAGTTTCTTGTAAATAAATAAAAGTCTATGCCATGGGTCTAAGAATCATTAGAGAACAAAGGGAGGCTATGGGAATGGAGAGACAAGAGGTCATAAAAACAAACTTGCCTTATTCATAAAAAAACTAAGGAATGGCTCTTGGCTACATGGACCTTTTTATGTTTGCCTCTTAATTTGGACTTTAGATGGCTGAAGTTATTCACTGCGTCACCTTAATAAAAACAGGTGTAGAATATTGAATTGTTAACCATAGTCATTGTGCTTTTCATTAGATCCCTAGTGTGTACTTCCCTTATGATTGCAGTTTATACCCTTCAACTAGCATTTCCCCATTTCTCCTACCCTCTACTCCCTAGTGACTAGTCTTGTACTGTTCCTATGAGTTTGACTTTTCTATATTCCACATGTAAATCATACTGTACAATATTTGTCTTTCACTATTTCACTTAGCATAATGCCATCGGGGTTCATTCATGTTTTCCTAAATGCCAAGATTTCATTCTTTTGGCGGCTGAGTAATATTCCATTGTACATACACCACAACTTTATCCATTCATCTGTACAGAACCTCTGAGGTTGTTTCCCTGTCTTGGCCATTGTGAATAATGCTTCTGTCTCTAAGAGAAGATGACTCTTTGAGATCTTCATTTCACTTCCTTTGAATATATGCCCAGAAACGAATCTGTTGGATCATGTGGCCATTCTATTTTTAATTAAATCTTAAGTATTAGCACACATACACATATACACACAAAGGCAATTATGTGAGGTGATAGAAGTGTTTACTAATCCTATTGCCCTAATCACTTTGGAGTAGTATATACATGTATGAAATCAGTATGCTCTATACCCTAAACTCACATGGTGTCATATATCATTTGTATATCGGGAAAGCTGGAAAAGGGAAAAAAATCCAACATATGGTCTAAATCATTAGATTTAGATTTAAATAATTAGATTTAGACCTCTTAATAATCACATTTAGGTAATTTTGGTTGTGTGAGTATAAACTTTTTTTTCCTGTTTCCTGGTCTAACAAAGCTTTTCCTCTTCTTTTTTATTTTCCTTTTTGTGTGCTTCAACAATGTCTTACACGCTCCTTAAAAGAACTTTTAAACTTTTTAAAATTTTAATCTGTCCATAATATGTTTTCCTGGACACTAGGAAATGTAAGTGAACAACTAAAAGTCCACTATAATTGAAGTTTTACTAGTGTTGTCAAATGAAAGAAAAATACAGACAATAACATTCCTGTGTAATAATATGATCACTTATAAAAATGAAAAAGTGGTCTAATTTGTAATAGAAAAATAATATATTTTTTACAGTTATTCATATAGAGAGAGTCTTAGGGTTTGATATTAATATTCATAAGCAGTTCTATAATCTACAAAAAAAGCACAAAGAAACACTGGAAGACATAATATAAACCTGAATGAATACAGATATGTAATATATTTCTGTTTGGTGGAAAGTCTTAAATATTTTTAAATGAATAATTACTCCCTTATTAATTTAGGAATTTAGTGTATTTCAAAATAAAATCTTCCAAATATTCTGAAATATTGGTAACATAGGGATTCTTTCCTGAGGTTCTCATTTGTGTTGAGAGTAGAGAGAAGGAAAGGGGAAAGAAATTGTAAGTCTGCTTATGAATTGCAAGTCTTATAATAAGAATGCAAAAGTAAATCTTTGTACTTGCTAGTTTGTGTTGACTACAAAATATTTTTTGTCCCTAGTGTTACACTGAACGTTTTCAAATCAGTGATGTGTATAAAAATGATATATTTTTTTATTTATCTGGCAATCTGAAAATAGTTGATGAAGCTCATTATGGACACACACACAAAAAAACAAACAATAACAACAGCAACAACAAAAACCTATGAGCTCTCCCAGGGGCAGAAGGGATCACTATCTTGCTATACTTATGACCAGGGTGTCCTGTTAAGCACTAGGTGAAAATCTCTGGCTAATATCTGGACTACCTTCACTTTTCTTATGAAAATGACATAATTTTATGGGAATAGGTATATCATGAACAATTAATGTGGAGAACATAAAAAGAACATTTGTTGTTCTAGCTTAAATCCTGCCTCAATCACCCTGACATCATTTTCTACCTTGGGGAAAAATGAAACAAAATAGAATCAAGGGAGGAGAAAGAACCCAAAGTTATGAATTATCTGTGTCATTCTCATGACATTTTAAATTATTTAATATTATTTAAGTTATTTATATACCTGTCTTATTTTCTCACTAGCAGTAAAATTCTTCAGTGCTAAATCCTTGAACTAAATTAACATCTATCACATGTAGTATTTTTTTTTAAGATTTTTAATTTATTTATTTGACAGAGAGAGAGATCACAAATAGGCAGAGAGGCAGGCAGAGAGAGAGAGAGGAGGAATCAGACTCCTTGCTGAGCAGAGAGCCTGATGCGGGCCTCCATCCCAGGACCCTGAGATCACATGACCTGAGCCGAAGGCAGAGGTTTTAATCAACTGAGCCACCCAGGTGCCCTACATGTCATATGTTTTAAATAAATTCTAAAGATAAAGGGAGGTCAGGTAAAAGAGAGAGAAAGGGACATAGAAGAGAGAGAAAAAAATTTAAAAATATTGAAAAAGAGAAAGGAAAGGAGAATAAGTGTAGTATTTTTTACATGTGCTTGTCTTAATAAATACAAAGTTATGTTAAGATTCATCAACAGGAACCATGAATCCTATTTATTTATTTATTTCCTCTTTTTTAGCAGCCTGCCTCTATTGCCCTGTTACTTTCGTTACACGGTAGTAACACAGTAGTTATTCTATGGAAGAAGGAGTAGAGAACACAGGGAAAATAAAAAGGGTGATTTTGGACTAATTTGTGGTAAGAACTGTCCATTTTGTGATATGTAAGCCTACTGCCATGACTGAAATATAGACTCAGAAACAGGTAAGTTCACAGTACTTTGCAACCTGTTTTAAGTTATCGGTGAAACAGCGACACTCAATACTTCCTCAAATCAATAGATACATTATGGATGAGTCCTTACATTTTCTAGTGAAGTTGTCCCTGTTATTTGCTATCAATTCTCTGTTACTTAGTTCCTGCAGTGAATTCATATTAGCCAATATCTGTTTGATTCAGAAAGAGCTGATAGATAGCACAGCAAGGGTTCTCACATATAAAAAGATGGAAGGCAACTTTGTCCTTGACTGATGATGATGTTTTTTTGGAGGGGGGAAGAAAAATAGGGGGAGCTTGAATATATTTTATAGCTATGGATTAGCTTTTTTCTTTCTTTGCTCTTTTTCTAAGTTACAACATTTGCAGAAGGTGGAGAAAATTCACATAGTTTCCCTGCATATAGAAATCATGGACTCCTTCCTTCTTCACATCCATTTTACTCCCCTTTGACTTAATATGATTAAATATGATTAAGAGTTGGTTAATTCAGCTGTATATATTAACAATTAAATCTTTCTTAATTTTGTATGTGAACCTAATTTTAACAAGTTATTTTATAAATTTTATGAATTCAATAGTGAGTTCAATATATTTATAATTCAAATACTTCCTTTAACAATCACAGATAATATTTTGCCATCAAATAAACTATCAAAAAATGAATCTGCCTGAACAGTATTAGAAAAACCACATTTTTTCTTGAATAGATTTACCATAATATACAATGATGTACAGCTTTCATCAATGTTTAAACACATTGGTCAGACTATTAAAAAAATCAATAGTTATTATAACTATTATTTTCCATAAGCATATTTCATCATCAGCTTTTTTTTACACCAAATACTTAATGTTTAGCATGGGTATATGAAGGATAGGGAAAATTATTAGTTAAGATTTACTAGTGGGGAGAACCAAATAATGGGAAGATAGGCTAGCAAATATGTAAAAATGTACTTAATGGTACTCAGTGTGATTTTTACCTTGATTCTTGGATAAAAGAATATTTACCTTTGACCAGTTTTGTGCTACTCAAACATTGGGAGGTATACTTGCTTAATATAGTCATGGACTCAGGTGTTTAAATGGTGCAAATAAAATACATACTTACCATAGTTCTTAGGATTTGGAGAGGCTTACTGATACTTCGAAATTTGGTATATGAGTATTGTTCATCCTTCAGTAGCTGATCCATAAGAATATTTTCCTCTTCTGTTTTGAATCATGATATAAAAACATAATTATGACCAAATAGCTCTAGAAAACTTAAATTAGGAAGCTTGGGTTTATGTATTCTGCAAAATGGCTCACTGTTGGTTATCTAACATAATGTAAACATTCATCACTAATAACCTAAAAGATGTCAGTGTTTCCTTTGTGTGCTAAATATCTTTATTTTGTGTAAAATTAGGATGCATTCACCCCCTCAGAGCTAGAACTTTTCTACCTTATGTGGGATGAGGACACTAGTAGAATCCCACTGATGTATTAAGGAAATAATACAAAAAGATACATGGATGTCAGCCAAATAAATGCAATTAGTGAAAACTGCATTGGCACATTCTAGGAGTTGAGGCTGTAAATTTTGCATAGGAAGAAATACTGTGTGACCATACTTAGTGAGCATCACCACCCTCACAATGAGTAATAAGTGCACCTTTGTGCAGCTTTGGCCTATGGTGGTGGTACCAACCCACTTTCCACAGGGCTTGTACTTGGAGCTGTTGGGGCTGAAAGGGAGGATTGTTCTGAGCTGATGTGCTTGGACTAACCCTACTGGTCCTGGTCTGCCTATGTCTACATCTACTTTAGGAGGTAGCAGTGTGAAATAAAGTATGGTCACAATTTTGTGCATTTGCTTTTTGTTAGCTTTTTTCCCCCACACTCAGAAATTAAGTTTTTATTTAAATTATGGTGACTTGGGTTCCCTGGGGGGTCAGAGGGTTAAACCTCTGCCTTCAGTCATGATCTCAGGGTCCTGGGATAGAGGCCTGCATCGGCTCTCTGCTCAGCGGGGAGCCTGCTTCCCCCTCTCTCTCTGCCTGCCTCTCTGTCTATTTGTGATCTCTCTCTGTCAAATAAATAAATAAAATCTTAAAAAAAATTAAATTATGGTGGCTTAACATACAATGTAATATTAGTTTCAGGTGGATAATATAATGATTCAACACTTTCAGACAATTTTAGATTATATATCCTAACTGAAGTATAAGTTATATCGTGGAAATCATTTGTTAGTTAAAGGGAGAGGATTCCATCCCACTGGTGGAATAGTACCCATTCAGACAGTTTAGAAAGTGGTGTTCACTCAACCTCCCGCTGCTCCCCTCCGCCATCTCATGTGGACTGACTATTCACTTGTGTCTCAGGAACAGTGACAACAGTGTCAAGATGGTGTCCCTGATCTAAACCGTGTTTTGAATGTGGTTATGTAAAGGCTTCAGGTAGCTGGATTACTATGTTAGACTTGGTTTTGAATCCCAGTATCATTAAATGCTATCTTGAGCAAATTAGTGAAATCCCCTGGGTCTGAGTTTTGCCATCAATAAAACCATAATACTAATGAAAAGAGGGCAGATAAAACAAGAAAAAAAATATCAAAAAACTGAGATTTTTCTTATAAAGTTCTTGTGAAGCTTAATTAATAATCTTATTCAGAGCAAGCACCAGAAATTTTTGTGCATATATTCCTTCACCTCAAAATTTTAATTAAATGCCTCTTTTTCATGCTTCAGGCCCATAACAGGTTCATCATAGTGAACAGTGCACAGAGTTATTGTTATCTCCTGAAGTTATATTCTGCTTGTTGTTCCATATTTCTTGCCTCTTCTCTGGCCTTCTGTGTTGATCATCTGTATGAGAGCAATGAGAAAATTGTTCAGAAATACTTCCCTCAAAATATAAGTCAAGGAATTCACAGCAAAGGATTTTCTAAAACATAACTTCTGGTTGATGTGGTTTGGATACTAAATTATTGGCAGCCACCACTTAGTGCCTGGATTTATGCCTTTCGTAAATGTATTTTTATACTTTTGTCAACATAGACTAGTTATGACATTTGTGAGTTTCATGACCAGTACAAGTTAAGATAAAATAATTGCAAAAAATTAGAAGAACTGTTGTGAAATACTAGATAGAATGTGCCATAGGATGTATTTTCACCTTCATCTTATAAATGTATTAATACTGAAAAATAACACTACAAAACCATTGCACATACTTACTGTGCTGGACACTAGTTTTTGTTTTTTTATTTTTTCTGATGCTGTTTTAGTTGGTTTTAAATATTCTCTTAATCCTCAAAGCAACCATATGAGGTAAATATATAAATTTGATACATGCAGATAAGAAAAATAAGGCGTGCTATAGGTTAATTCTCTAAGTCACAGATGTTTTAAGTGACAAGCCCAGCATTTAGCCACATGTTTAGGACTTTTAGAGGCCATTTGCTTCTCTGCTAGGGAAAGTTCAAGAAAAGCCACAAGGAATGATGTACGATGTAGCCAGCTGTTGGATTCCATACTCTAAGGACATATCCAGACATTTCAAGACAATCCTACTTAGATATGAAATTGAATGAGGGTGGTAATTCTTCAATTCAAGTTAGCTTAGGATATTAGACAACTCCTTGCCCATCCTAAACTCTATGTAGTCTCCTTCTGAAAAGACTGAATTTGAACTTTTCTTTTTGGGTATGATTCTAATTAAGTGTTGCCCTCTATTCCCCAGTGTTTTGTTTGTTTGTTTGTTTTTGCCTGTTTGCGTTTTTTTGTTTTGTTTTTAATAACAGACTACCACAAACTTAACAGCTTAAAACAATACACATTTATTCTCTTATGGTTCTGAAGGTTGAAAGTCCACCGTGGGTCTTCAGCTAGGCTAAAGTTGAAGTGTGACATGCTCCTCCCTTCTGGAGGCTCTGGGGAAGAATCCCTACTCTTGACTTTCCCAGCTTCTGGAAGCTCCCAGGATTCCTTGACTCATAGCTTTTTCTGTCATCCTCAAAGCCAGTAATGTAGCATATTTCCATTCTTCTCCTTGACTCTGACTTTCTTATCTACCTCTTAGAAGGACTTGTGTGAATACATTGGCCGAGTTGGATAATTTAAGATAATCTCCTCTTGTCAGGATCCTTGATTTAATCATATCTGAAAAGCCCTCTGTCCATGTTGGATAACATATTCACAGGTTCTGAGGATCAGAAAGTTAATGTCTTTGGGACCACACGCAGTTTACTAGACCCTGTGTTCCTGAACTGTTTGATTTATGATGTGATTGTTCTTCGCTTAAGCAAAGCTCATTGAATGCAAAGTGGCTTTCAGTGATTCCAACAATTTCCTTTTCCCCAATCACTGCTTCTTCAGATATTCTTGCTGATTGAGGTCTCTTTTGTAATTAAGACCCTTCTGGTTGCAAACACCAGGGGTTATATTAAAAAATTCTTTCACTCTATGAGAAGTGTTCATTATATAGGCCAAGTCTATAAAATCCTTATTAGTCTTTTTACCCGTTTTGCATAGAATGATAAATCTGACACATACTCCACTCACGACATCGGAGAGTTATAGTTTTTCTAAGTCACGGTACACTCAGAGGTTACAACATTGATTTTATATTTTTATAAAACTTAAACTTGGTTCTCCAAATTTCCCATGAGAGGTTGCCTTCAGATGAAGTAAAAACTAAAGTTGGTCCTTTGAACTGAGCACTCTGTGTAGCAAAAATATGACCTCCTCAAGGCAATGATTAGAATGATCTAAATCCCATTGACTTCTGTGACCCTATCTATTTCTGGAAACTCCCCTCACCATTTCCCTGAGCAGCAGCTACCCTGGCCTCTTTATGATACTTCATATATACCAATAATGTTCTCTATGTAGGGTCTTCGTATTTTCTGTTCCCCAGAAATCATAGAGCTTCTTCATTTTATTCAGGTGTGCTCAGATACCACCTACACATAAAGGATTTATGACACTCTGTCTGTAGTAGCCCTCAGAACTCTCTATGCTCTCATTTTATTCTTTGGATGCTTGTTAATAATGTCATTATATATTCTTATAAAATTTCTTCAATCTCTGCATCCTCCACAAGTATGCCAGTACATCAGAGATCCAGCAAATCTGGAATGTGGCATGAGTTTCTCTTACCAGTTTCAAAAATAATGTATCACACAGGAGAAACATCCAAGAGGTATTTAACAGACTGAAAAAACTGAGATGTGACAAGGTTCAACAACATGTTCAAGGTCAAGAGCACTCCAAATACTTGTCCAATATCTTATATCACCACTCTTTCCAGTCCATTTTTGATGTGTGGGTGCCTTCTGATCAGACATAAACAAAAATACATATAGAGAGTTGGGCTAAAAATCTTTCATACACTTTTATGCCTTTTTCTGGTATATGAAATATAAATAAGGACTTGGTAGTAATTAAACCACCTTGCTCCTCTTTGTTGAGTGATGCTCTCTGGCCTCTGCCATGTCTGGATCCTCTTACCTCCCTTGATAACCAGGAAGCTCATTTGTACAGCAGCATCTTCTTTGGTCAAACTCTGTGTAGAGAAATAGCTACCTCTCCTCAGGAGCTTATTTCTTATGGCTTTAGTGGAGGGAATGTTTCTCAGTGCAGCACAGTCAGATGGTGAGGTCTTCAAACTCACATAGTAAATGCACTGTAATATCCCCATGTCCCCAAGCCTTCTGTACTTGCCATGAGTACTTGTCTGAGCTTCAGTAGCTTCTCCTCATTAACCTGAGGTCATTGGGCAAGCATCTTGTGTCCCCCAGCAGTGTGTTAATGTGTCAGCCTTCTGAAATGGCCCCCCAAAACGTGGCACTTTCTGGTCCTCTTCTCTTGTATAATCTCTTTTACATGAGTTTGGAAAGAAACTTTCATTTACTCCTAAATAATGAGTGAATTAAGTCTAAGGTAATAGGACATCCTTTCTCTGATGTTACAAACATTGTAATACATCCAGGGGTGCCTGAGTGGCTCAGTTTGCTAAGCACCTGATTCATGATTTTGGCTCAGGTCATAATCTCAGGGACATAAGATCGAGTCCTGCTTTGGGCTTTATGCTCAGTGGGGAGTCTCCTTGAGATTCTCTCCCTCTTCCCCTCTCTTCACTTGCATGTTCTGTCTTTATCACTTTCTCTGTCTATAAGTTAATCAACTTTTAATAAAAAACATTGTAATTCATCCAGCTAGGAGATGCTCTTTTTCCCTTACTGTCTTTAGATGAAGTAAGTAACTGTGTTCTAGTTACCTGATATGGAGGCCACATGCCAGAAACCTGAGGGCAGCTGCTAGCCAATGGCCCACAAAAAACTGAGGCCCTCAGTCCAGTAGACCTTATATAAGAAAGTGAATTCTGCTGGCCACCACATAGATTGGAAGTGGACCTGTCCCCAATCCCACCTTGAGATGAAACTGCAGCCCAAGTCAATACCTGATTGCAGACTCTGAGACCTGAAGCAGAAGAGCCAGCAAAGCCATGTCCAGACCATTGACTCATAGAACCTGGGAACCTGGAAAAATAAAAGTGGGGTTTCATAAGCTGTTAAGTTTGTGGCAGTTTGTTACAACAGTATTAGTTAACGAGTTAATCTTATTAAAGGCAGTTACATATATCATTGCTGGAACACAATATTCTATATCCAAATGAGTGCTCATATTCCATTGACTCTTTCCTAATCCAGATTTACAGCTCATACACCCTCAGTGCAATGTCTTAGAATTCTTTGTGAATGAATGCTGTTTTGTCTCAGAGCAGAAAATACTTCCCATGCTTGAGTTGCTTTGTGGTTATTGGCCTACATGTGGGAAGGAAATACACAGAGAATGTTGAGTAGAACAAGTTTAATTTTGCATGGCCCCTTCCTTGGAGGAGGTCTTCATGGTGTTTCTAGATAATAGGAGGCCCCTCATTTATAACTGAGAGAGGTATCTGCTTCTAGTGACTCAGTGTGTATGGGGGAGTCGGAGAAGGGGTTTAAGAATATTAAGTTTATCTAGGAAAATACCAAGGTCCCACTATTCTCTTGTGCAGTGAGTCTCATATTTTGTCTCAGCTAAGGTTCTAATAATGTTAAAATTAAATCCTGAGGCTGTCTTAATTTTATGCATGCTTTGGATTGATAGTTGTCCAGCCTAAGCTTGTCATTTTATTTTCTTAAAGTTTTCAAAGCATTGAAGTGGATAATTCCACAGTGCTTACCCCTGTCACTGACCCCATGATGTCCAAATGCCAAAGGTGCCACAGAGCCGAACACTTCACCCTTGCCTGTGTCTTGGCCTAATTCTTAGGAATTCTGAGTCCTCAAAATGCCATGGATGGACTTCCCACCTTGTATCAGCAAGAGGTTTGTTAACAATATCTCACTGGCAAATAATCCAGTTCCAGAATGTCTTTCTGGGCATTTATTTTCTTCCTTACTTGATACTTGCCTGGTCTCAAACATCTTAGCTTGAGCTCCCTCTGGGAAGCAGAACTGGAGGAAAGGGGCTTGCATGAAGCAATTTATTTTGAGCAGTGATGTCAGAGAATGGATATCTGTAGAGACTACAACAAAGACAGGAGGTTACTGAGGTAGTCACCGCTGTAGGCAACTGGGGTTTGTTTCTTCTGGGACTTACTAGGAAGTTGTTTAACATGTATCTCAGAATTGTTCACCTGAAGAATAAACAAGGTAGGAATTCTTCCATCGGCCCCCGTCACCAATCAGTAGAGAGTGGACCTGTAGGTAATGTCTTTCCAACATTTCTGAATTGCCCTTGTGAAGGAAGCAGGCTGGTAGGTACTGCCTCCCATGAAAGGAGAAAGCAGCCGGTAAAGGAAATGAGAGAGGCCCAGATCACACCTGAGATGAAGTGCTGGTAGGTTAGAGCTGGGACTCACACTCTTGGGTCAAACTATTTCAGCTTCAGAACTTTTTTGATATTCTTCTCTTGCCATCGCGTTATTTTGTATCATTGTTGATAAAGAGGTATGTAGCCTGATGTTTCCACCTTCTGGGTAGCTCATTCTAGGGTCTAGATAATTTAAGAAGTCTGTCTTTATCTTTTCACTTTATATTTTGTTACCTTTCCTGGAACACACTGGGATGTACTAATTTGCAATTTCTATTCTTTCTTCACTTCAGTTTTTTTAAAAAAATAAGTTTGAATTGTTTTGATCATTTTGATGTGTCCTCCACTCTAGTGAACAAATTACCATGGAATTAAATTATTTTCTGTCTGCTTTATTTGTTGTCTGCTCCCAAATTGTTTTAATCTTTTATGATCATCTACGTTCACAGTAATTATATCAAGGTTTTCCTCTGTGTCACTTTATGGCTTATAGCCATGCCCATTTTCTAATTAGATTATTTATTTCACTGTTGAGTTTTTAAAGTTCTTTATATATTCTAGATGATAGTCCTTTGTCAGACTTGTGGTTTAACAATACTTTGTCCCAGTCTTTGGCTTTTCTTTTTGGCCTCCTCACTGGGGCTTTTGCAGAGCAGAAGAGTTTTGAAGAAGTCTAGTTTATCAGTTTTTTCTTTTATTAATCATTTCACGTGTATTTTCAAATGTAATATTTAAATAAACGAATATGCTTACAGATGAGTTTGTCAAATGGGAGAAGTTGACTATTAGTGAAGTGACAGATGATTTCTGGGGAGGGATGTGAATTCAGATCCGGAACATGGTAAGAAGGCTCACCCACTGGCAGGTGAAATAAAACTGTGAAGAAATCAGCTTTAGGGAAGACACATAGTTTCTGGCTGCTGCAGGAGACAAGTTGAGAGAATCGTAATCTTATGGTCATTTTTTTCTTCAGATGAAAAAGCTTTTGTCTTGCCCTTTGAAAGATGAGTAGGTAGTTTCAGATAAAATACAGGCTTGAACTAAATGTGGGATGAAGAGTCTGTGGAAGGATACTTGGGAAGTACAGAAGCTTCCCATGAGGCTTAGGTGAGAATTCTCAAAATCTTTAACCAAACAACTTGTTTTATTATGACTTGAGGAAATTAACATAATTAATTTAAATGCCTTAAGAGAGCCTTGTGCTTGGCAAATCTACCCAGGTCCAAACACTCCTTTGTTGTAAGTATTGTGCTCAAAGAGTAGAGTTTGAGACTCCAACTTGGGACCTTGACTATACTCTGACTCCGACCTTAGCTAGTGTCTCTTCTTGAAGTGACTGGGAACTACAGCAAAAATCATCAGCTCAGGCATTTCCTGAGGAAAATAAGGTTTAGGTGTCTTGTTCAGACTCTGTTCCGGCTCACTGAGAAGACTTTGTTCTTTCTAGTATTTCTGTCCTACAGTTGCTGCCCATTACAAGGCGCTGCTATTTTACTGGTTATTTTAAGTACAGTGCATTTGTGTTGAATGATTCAAGCTGTCATGTATATATTTTTGTCACCAAATTTGTTCACTATCAGTAGGACGTATAGCCTTTATTATAAAGTAGGGGACACATATTAACTTCATGGGCCAAGCAAGTGTCCACATTCTTCATTTTATTCAAACTGGGGCAAAAATAGCCAAGTGGCAGATGGGGATTTTTGTAGTACTTGTGCCTGAGGAATGAGTCAGGAAAGCATTTGTCAAAAGCTCATAGTCTTTAATGGGAAAGTGATAAACAATGAAGAGCATATCTGCAATATTACTGAGTAACTTTGAAAAAAGTGTTTTTTTCCGGAGCAGCAAGTATCAATCCTAACATTCTCAGAAAAAAAGTTAGGCATGTTGCTTTTCTGAATTCCATTTTAAAAAGTGGTTTTTTGGAGATATGAAAGGTCAGGGCTTGTTGAGAATGCATCGAATGTACTCACAAGTAACAACTGAGCATTGACTTGGCTTCTATAGATAAATAATTTCAAGGCAAGAATGTGAAACATATTTCCAGCTTGCAGTGGACAATATCAGAATCAGAAGTTGTAGTGCATATGATATGATTGAGTTTAACACTAGGGAATTCTTAACATTGCCGGATGATGAATTATACAAAAGAGGTCACAAGGGTTCCAATCTTAAGTTAGAATGTGAACTTAATAGAATTTTAGCATTAATGTCATTCCTTACATACTCAACAATGCAGTTTTTTTTTTTTTTTTCTTTAAAGCTTAAAGACATATAGCCGTGTTAATTTTTCAGGACACATAAGGAAGCCATTTTAACCCTTTAAGCAATTTGTAAGCTAGGTAGTTAATTGGTGCTCTTATCTTCTTTGCAGATGTGCAAGCAAAGATGTGTTGGGAGAAATGTCCTGAGGTTACTTGGAAAACCTAAAACAGCTATGATCTTGTCTCATTGTGAATCAGAAGTTTCTACTCCATTACTAATGGTAGAAAAAGAAATTGCTCATTGTGTTAGAAAACAGCATTTTATTTTTTAATATAATATACCCAGTCATACAATCAGAGTCCAGTAAATGCTCTTGTTAGATCGAATCGAGTAGTGTCGCAACAATAGACGTTTTTATTGTTTTCTTTTGGCAGTTATTCCCCTTCGCTTTTTCCCACACATCAAAGTCCTACTGTTCATCATCCTCACACAGACTTGCCCTTACATGCCCCACCCAGCACCTTTGCTCACACAACTCCTATTGCTGAAGGAACCTAGCCACCCCCTCTAGTAGGGCATGGTCTGTTTTCTGGTGCACATTCCATATTTCTAAAACTAAGTTGCAATCTGTTAGATAGATCATGTCACAATAAGAATGGAAGGGTTTTGTTTTGTTTTTTCCTCAAAATAAGAATTCTTCTACTACCAGTAGGAGAGTTTCACTTCCTTTCAGATTGTAGAGGGACCATTGTTATTTATTCATTTATTTATGTATTTACAAATGTTTACTAAGTACCTATTATAAGATAAGCACTGACATAGCTATTTAGGATACTGCATTCTCCCGAGGACTTAATACATTATCATGCATGTTTTAGGTTCTTAATGATCATTTACATAATAAGAATAGATTTTATGGATCAATTATAATAATAAATTGCTCTCAAAGATGAATTGTCCAGATGCTCCATTTCATCTGAGTATACACACCATGAAGGCAGATTTCTAAACTAAGAGTCCAATAGCACAGAAGCTGTTAAGAAGAGCGTGCCTGGTTTATGGAAGAATACCTTAGTTACCAAAAATGCTTCAAATAGAGTCAAATTTTTTTTTTTATGCATAGAATTTTGAAGAATGTAAGTGATTGCTCTTTGGAAAAGCAGGCTATTATTTTGAGGGCCTGAGAAAGACAGAAGTATAGCAAAAGTATGGGGATAAAGCAAAATAGGTTGAACTGAGTTAGCAAAGACCCCAGGAATCCTTCCTCAGCTCTGGTGCACTCATATTTCTCTGCGCTGGCCCCTTTATCCCCCCCCCATTTTTTAATTTGAATTCAGTTAATTAACATAGAGTATATTATTAGTTTCATTAATCAGAATCCAGGAGACCAGTGGATCTGGACGGACCAATGGTCAGAATTTACCCTATATCCCTCATTATTTCTTTATACATTAGAAACCGGCCTCCTAGAACAAAACAAAATGCTATAAAAGAAATAATCCAGGGATGGTTATGAACTGGTAAATCATTTTTGGAGACCATATTTATTTGCAAAGGTTTATTATTAAGAGATAAAATAAACATTGTACAAATGTGACAATTTCATTTTTAATGACTGTAACTTATTGGGAAGTGATGTTTAGTACATGGAATTTACTTTAAAAAGTAACTAGAAATTGATCTATGTATCCAGCTTTTCCTTTCAGATAGCCTTATTAATTTATCATTTGTTGTCAGTTATTTTTAAGCATTGATAGTTTTGACACTGTCTGTAGTCTTGACTATTTGTGTCTTTTTATCCTCCATCCCTTATTTTTTTTATCCTTTAATTTGCTGGTAAAAACCTGTTGAAATGGTAAAAATGACTTCAAAAATTCTATCATCATGACAACCCTCCTTGGAGCTCCAGTTATGCAAGTCAAAATCTCAAGAATTATCTTTGGTTCTACAACCACTGCTGTGTTCCATACTCAGTTCACTAGCAAGTCATGGCTTGTATGCCTACTAAATATATTTCACATCTGTCCATTTCTCTCCATTCGTGCTGCCAACACATAAACCCAAAATATGTCCTTGTTACCAAGCCTTTCTTCAAAGTCTCTGACTTCCTCTCCTGATTCTCTCAATCTGTATTTTACAAGGCCCAATCAGAATAAAAGCAGACTATATTACTACTATTCTTAAAACCCAATGTTTCTTTCTCATTGTACTTCAAATAACATCTGAATTTCTTTGGGAGTGGCCTTCAAGGTCTTCATGTTCTGGTGCCTTCTTATATTTTTTTAACCATATTTTATTACATTCCCTTCTTCTTTTCTGCATTGGTCACAAAGGCATTATTTTATTTCTTACAAACCATAAAATACGTAGAAGGAAGAGGTCTTGCCTTGTTTCCATTTCTATCACTCAGAAGACTGAGCAGAGTGTCTAGAGTGCTAGAGATACAGAAGTAGTGGGTATTGAAGGAATGAATCAGAGAAAGGAAGGGAAAAGTGGGGGAGGGGAGGTGACGCTGTTTCTAAACATCAGTGAGAACAGATGTTTGAACTTGAACCCTCTCTATGTTCTCTATAGAGAACTGAGATGTGTACATAGAAAGCAATTGAAGAATTATCCCAGAATATAGTGCAAAGGACAGAGGTGAAAAGCATGAGAAAAGTTAAGAGATCATTGAACAGATTCAGAATTTTCTTTATCAGCCAAATAAGAGTTCTAGGAGAAAATAAAGAATGAAAAAGAGATAAACAATGACAGAATAAATAACAGGACAAAGTTCTCAGAGTTCAAGAAAAGTCCAAGGCTTCATACTGAGACACTCATCAAAAGCCCTGCGGGGTATTATTAGAAAACAACAACAACAAACTCAGGGCTGGACATGCCATCATGAAATTTTAGAAATTTAAAGATAAAGAGAAAATCCTAAATAAATAAATAAAATCTAGAGGGGAAAACCAAATGAATAAGCAATCAAAATTCAAGAATAGGTTTTCCAGAGAGAAAGAAACATCATATTCGCATTGGATTTCTCAATAACAACCTCAATTTCTTTAAAACAGTGGAACATTGTCTTCAAAGTTCTGATGGAAAATGTTCTGAACCTGAATGAGTGTATTCAACCAAATTGACATTCTTGTGGACAGGCAAAAAAAAAAAAATCAGACAAGCAATCATTCAGTTTTATCCCCAGTAAAAACAAAACCAAACCAAAAAAAAAAAAAAAAAAGAAATAAAAGCCCCAGATTATGTTAATATGGAATGTGGAGGAAGTTTCTTGCCTTGTTAGAGAAATTAAGTTAGAGGATATATTGTTTCATAACATAAAAGAGTTCTTAATATTTAGCTAAGTAGAAATTTTTCTGTATGCAGGCATTGTGTAAGTCTTTTATAATGAGATTGTGTTCAGAAGTATTTCAAAAATCAATATTACAAAAAGGCAGAGGAAAGATGAATTGGAAACCAAGGAAGAGGTTGTGTGGTCAAATAATGTGGAGACACAAGGTCTGAGCCTTCTCTTTTCTGAATAATTAGCCAATGAAATAATGTAAAGTTATCTGCGATATCAAACTTTATTTTCTTAACCTTTATTTTCATTATATCCGACCTTGGCAGGCAAGAGGTGAAGGAAGGATTGATGAATCACCTGGGACTTTAAACTTAGTAAGACTAGATGTATAAAACCATGCTTGACTTTATTAAAACCCAGTCAGAGAAAATGTATAAAAAAGAAAGAATAAAGTAAAGGCTCCAAAGAATTTCATATCATGTCTGACTGCTGGTCTCACCAGTCACCATTATGAAGTATATTGTGTATAATCTTCTATCACTGTGTTTCGTAAATCATCCTCTCTGTGGTATTTTTTTTTTTAAGATAAAGGAAAGTGCCAGGGACCAGCCTCAACAGAGATGTGGGTCCCGAACCGCGGGGTGTCTGGCAGGCGAAATAATGACACAGACACGGAGATCTGATGCAAGCTGACAGACCTGAGGTCAGTCAGGAGAGACCTAAGAAGCAGGCTCAGGCTCTGGCTCTCTGGCCTCTGGCTCTCTGGCCTCTCGCTTTGCAAGCTCTCTGGCTCTGCTTCTGTCTCTCTGGCTCTCCTTTTTCTCTGTTTCTGTCTCTCTTGCTCTCTGTTTCTCTGTTTCTGTCTCTCTTGCTCTCTGTTTCTCTGCTTCTAGCTTCGCACGCTCTTCGCCTTTTTCTCTTCCTTTGTCTCTGCCTTTTCCTCTGCCTTTGTCTCTCTTGACTGTCAAGGGTCCCAGTCTTTTATTATTCCAAAGTAAGGAAGTTGGGGGATGCAGTTAGGTTAAAGTTTAACAAAGTGAATCACAGCAGGCAGAGTCAAGCCTTTCAAAGAAACTAGCCTTTACCATTAAAAGGGAAGTTTGTGAATAGACTCAGTTTGATAGTTGAGCAGGAAGAACAAAAGGCAAGTAAAGATGGTGTTGATGACCGCTACATTAGCATAACTCCAGATTCTTGGTGGGGGGGGGGGACTTTCATTCACATTCATGGGTACCTCCACCAAAGTTTCTGGTGGCTTGGACATGGCAGGAGGGGCAGATCATGCACTGTCCCCAATAGGAAAGAACACAAAACAGAATCAGTGTGAAGAAATGAGAGTTTTGAAAAACCTGTTCACTGCAATTTTTAGTTTCATAGTCATCATTGAGTATTTATCATAATTATAAATTATGAAGTACCCACAGTCACATCTTCTATGATAACAGGGGATCTTGTACAAAAATTCAATATAAGACAAAGAGAAATGGAAAATTGAATGAAGATATCATGAAAGAGTTTTCAGAGAATAATTAGATGTCTTTGGCTATCTTTTTTACTAGACAGAAAACAGTTTAGAACCCAGCTTTCCAACATTCATTAATGTATCTGTTACATTAGCAAGACCTGAGGGTGATCTGAAGGCACTCCCTGTCTACAGCCCTCTTCTGGATGTTTCTTTATAAATGGGACTCAGTGTTATCCACTCCTCAGATTCAGGGGTTCAGAATGGAAATCCAACCCAAGCTAGACCAATGAACCATCATGGTTCAGGACAAGAGTTCTGCCAAATTTTGGTCACTCTTTACACCCAGTGGTGACTGACTGAACTGATCAGTTATCCTTCTTGGAGACTTTGTGAAATAAACAAGGTACCAGAATTTATTAAATATGCAGAAGCTGAGACACAGAGAGAGGCTGCCATAAAAACATGAGCTATGAGGAAGTAGGTATTCAAATGTAAGGGAAAGAGTAAAATTATTAGGAAGTTGTAGCTGCCACAGAAGAAAGAGAGTAGCAGGATTTCCAAGAATGTGAGACATTAAGGAATGAAGAGTCAGGTGCTTCTCTTGAGGATTAGGTAGATAAATTCAAGTTAAGGGGTTTACTCTTATTCATTCTGTATTGTGATGCTTGCCAGCAAGACCATTGATACTCCCAGCAGACTTCCTTTCTCTCCATAAAATATTATAGTCTGAGTTAACTAAAGGAAGCCAAGAATGTCTCTGTCCCTTGCAAAACAACAGGATCCTTTCCATATATAGAAGTGGCCTGGAACAAGATAGACCTGACTCTGGGTTTCCACAGTCAAAGTCATTCCAGGTTTTTCCTCTGCCAAATATGCTTATTGAAGGATTTATAGAGATTGGCTTACTGAGGGAATACCTTTGCTAATAGAACCCAGCAACCTTACATAGGTACAAATAGCCCTCATGTCTGGTTCTGTAGCCTCCTATTAGCAACACTGCTGGCATGAACAGCTACCAGTATGGCCATTCATGGGCAGACAGTGGTCATGACCCATACAGTTGGCTTCAAAGTTAGTTACTGAGTTTCATAAATGCTTTCTTTAGAAACAACCTATATGAACTATTAAGAAGCTAATAAGGCAGATGTTTCCCACCAGAAATTAATGTTTTCCTTGGAAAAATTTGCTTCAAATGCCATCACACATGGTCTATTTTACCCTTTGTTTCAAATTACGTGCTTCTAATCTAATGAGGTAAATTCCTCAGGCAAAATAATTCTGGTTTGTTTTTAATAAGCTTATTACTTTTCTAATCTATAATATAACAAACTTTTAATATCTCTTAGTATCTTTTTTTATGAGGAAGAAAATCATGTAGCAGGTAAAATGTTTACTTGAGGGTTATTTCATTCTGACATATATTAATGGTGATTATCTGAAAATGAGGGACAGGGACAATGCAGGAAATGCTGACCTAATATTATGTAATAATTTGTTAGTTCTCAATGGTATTATTTCAAAATAATAAAAAATGTATTATCGGCCAGAAGATGAACTGGACATGATTCTAATGTCTATTTCCTAGGATTTCTATCACGTGAGGATAATTTAAAATATACTGCATTATAAAACAGATCAAATCAGGAAAGTCATGATTTTTAATAGATGTTAACAGTTTTTAATAACCATTGATAATAGGTATAGGTAAAAATATTAGGACACAATTATTTTAAAATGACAGTAAGTTTAAATCGTAAGAATGGTAAATAAAGAAAGCTTCCCTATATTCGATAATAAGCCATCCTCTAACTCTCCCATACTAAAATAAAGGAGAAGTTTGCACAGAAGGGAAAAATCAATCAATAGAATAGAGATTGAAGAAGTAGTTCCAAACGTTTGTGTAATAATATATGACACAGATGTCATTAAAATGATTTATATAATGATGGTGCTAGCATAGTTGGTTATCCATATGGAAAAATTCAGCCTTACAACTTGTCCCATTTGTAAAAATGAATTGTAGGTGGATGGGATAGAAATTTAAAAATAAATATAAATAAAATACATGTATTGAGGAACTCTTATTAAAAGATAGAATACTCAGAAGTCATAAAAGGTAATAGAGACATTCATTCATCCAGAAAAGATTGATCGAACACCTACTCTGTGACTGGCCATATTCAAGATGCTAGTGATTCTCTAATAAATAAAACAAATAAATAAAACAAAAAGCCCAGCTTTTGATAGAGTGAACATCCTTGTGATGAGTGCCAGGCAAATAATGAAATAATTTTAAGTAGGGATACCTGCTGAAAAAATAGCAATTTTGAAATATTTTACAATATAAACAGGAGAAGGGAGGCTACTGTAGATAATATGACCAGAGAAGCCTCTCTGTGGGGTATGTCATTTAAATTGAGACCTAAATAATGAGATACACCATAAAAAGTTCGAGAAAACGGCATTAAGCAAAGAGAAAGGAGGACGCCTAAAGTCTTGGCAAATGCAATGAGTTAAGGAAGCCATGCAGTGTGGTGAACAGGAATGCAGTGAGCAAAAAGGAGTCTGGTAAAGAGTTTGAACTTGACTCTAAGTTCATTCACAAGCTATCAATGAATTTTAAGCCTAAAATTAATTGTTCTGATTTTAATTATAAAAGTATTCTATTACTCTGATGTTTGCAGAATGGATATCACCCATTTGCTGGATATCACCAGCTGGATATCACCCTAACTCAGGTAACAGCTTATTGCACTTTGGGTTAGAAGAATAGCAATAGATATCTAGAGAAGCAAATTTACACAAAGTATATTTGACAGAATTGGCTAAAGGAGTCAATGGAGGGTATCAAGGAAAGAGAGGAAAGAATAGTGATTAAGGATTTTGGCTTGAGCAGTTGAGCTAATGAAGGTCCTGCTGTCTATTGAGATGGGGAGGGATATAGGAATGGCAGAGGGGTGTGACATGGACGCAGAATAGCTCTTCTGGACTTGGGAAATTTCAAATGCATATTTGATCTGCCAATGAATATGTTTTGCAGGCAAATATTCATATTAGTCCAGAACTCAAGGAAGAGGTTAGTCAGCACTAGAGACATGCTCTTTGGAAACATCTGCATACAGATATTTAGAGCTGCAGGACTAGATGAGAGCACTAAAAGAGAATATATAGATAAAGAGGAAGCATTTGGAAATATTTTTCCATAAAGATTCAAGTAAGTAGGCATAGCTAACATAAAGGGTTGAGTGTTGAAGGTTAAACATCTTCAATATACTCAAGCTAAGGGTAAATGTGTCTAATTTTAAAAGAGCTACTATAGATCAAGAAAGAAAAATAAAATAAACAGGTCAATTAAAAAGATGGATAAAGGATTTCAATGGGATTTTCATAATAGAGGAAATTCATCTGGGCAATAAATACATGAACAGATGGTTAACCTCAGTAGCAATGAAGGAAATGGAAATTATAACAATTGGATATCATTTTCATGCATAAGATAAGCAAAGTTAAGAGCAATAAGTCCCTTGCTGGTAAGGACTTTGGAAATGGATACTTATAAATTGCTATTGGGAATAAGAATTTTTAGAGAATCTTGGGAAATAAATTTGACTTATTCCTGAATTGAATATACATATTCTCTGACTTGGCAATTTTTAATTTTGAGATTCTATTTAAAGTGTTTAAATACATGTTTATCAAGATGTTGATTATGATAATTGTTTTAGAATGCTGAAATAAATTGAAAGTTCACCATAGGGAAACAAAATATATTTATGCTATGAAATATTATACAGTTATAAAAAAGAATTATTCTAGATATTTGCAATAAATCTGGAGGTTTTTGGCAATAAGTCTGTTTTTTAAAATGGAACTTAGACTTTTAAAGCAAAATGTGTGTGTGTGTGTGTGCATGTATGTATAAAGCTCATTACTTTGATTGGCCATTGTGTAACTTTATTTATTTAAACAATGATGTACTATCTTTGTAATCATGTTAAATATAAATGCAGTCATTATTCAAAAGGTAAAGTGTAGGGGTTTTTTTTGTTTTTTGTTTTTTTAAAGATTTTATTTATTTGACAGAGAGAAACACAGCCAGAGAGGGAACACAAGCAGAGGGAGTGAGAGAGGGAGAAGCAGGTTTCCTGTCGGGCAGGAAGCCCGATGTGGGACTCGATCCCGGGTCTCCAGGATCATGACCCGAGCCGAAGGCAGTCGCTTAACCAACTGAGCCACCAAGGCGCCCCAGGTGTAGGGTTTTGTTTTTAAAGGAAATGGATAAGTGTGTTTTTAGAATGACTTATATTAAGAAAGTCCTCTGAAAATTGTTACCATCATGTGAACTTATTGTTTTTTTAATTAGGCATAATTGATATGTGATATTATATTAATTTCAGATGTACAACATAGTAATTTGACATTTAGATACCTTATGAATGCTCCCCACAGTGTGGTTACCATCTGTAATCATACAAAGTTATTATACTCTATTATTGACTATTCTTCCCTACGTTGTACTTTTCAGCCCTATGACTTATTTTGTAACTCAAAGTTTCTACCTCTTAATTCCCTTACCTGAATTTGCCTATCCCTCTGCTCCTGTCCCCTCTGGTAACCACCAGTATGTTCTCTGTACTTACGGCTCGGTTTCTGTTCTTTGTTTTGTTTGTTTATTCTTGTTTTTTGGATTGCATGTATGAGTGAAATTATTTGTTTCTCTGACTTACTTATTTCACTTAGGATAATACCTTGTACATCCATCTGTTGTCAGCAATGGCAAGATCTCATTCTTTTTCATGGCCAAGCATTATTCCATCATATTTTCTTTATCTATTCATCTACCAGTGAACACTGGGTTTCTTCCACATCTTGGTTATTATATATAATGCTGCAGTAATTCTAAGGGTACCTACATCTTTTCAAATTAGTGGTTTTTTGGTGTGTGTTTCTTGTTAAATGCCTAGAAGTAGAATTGCTGGATCTTGGTCTGTTTTCATTTCTTCATTTCTTGAATAACAACCCTATAGTTTCCGTAGTGGCTGCACCAATTTACTTTCCCACAATAGTGCATGAGGGTTCCATTTACTCTGTATCTTTATACTCATTTCTTATCTTTCTGGCACTCGCCATTCTTATTGGTGTGAGGTGATATCTCATTGTGGTTTTGACTTGCATTCCTCTGATGATGAGTGATGTTGAGCATATTTTCATGTTGTTTATTGCCATCTGCATGTTTTCTGTGGAAAAATGTCTATTCAGTACCTTGGCACTTCTTTTAGTCAACTTGCTTATATGTTTGTTTTGGTGTTAAATTGTATGAATTCTTTATATATTTTGGATATTAACACCTTATTGGATATGCCATTGCAAGTATCTTATCCCATTCAGTAGATTGCCTTTTCATTTTGTTGGTGGTTTTCTTGGCTCTATGAAAGCCAAGTTAGTTGGATGTAGTCTCGATTATTAATTTTGCTGTGGTTTCCCTTGCCTGAGGAAACATATCCCAAAAATATGTGGCTAAGATTGATGTCCAAGAGTTTACTGCCTATGTTTTCTCTTTTAGGGGTATTATGGTTTCAGGTATTCCATTTAGGTTTTTAATCTGTTTTGAGTTTATCTTTTTGTATGGTGTAAGGGAGTGGTCCAATCTCATTCCTTTGCAGGTAGCTATCCAGTTTTCCCAACACTGTTTATTGAAGAGACTCTCTTTTCCACATTGTATAATCTTGCCTCCTTTGCATAGATTAATTGACCATATATGCTTGGGTTTCTTTCTGGGCTCTCTGTTCTGTTCTACTGATATATAGGTCTGTTTTTATGGCAATAACTTACTGTTTTCATTACTATCATTTTGAGTATCACTTGAAATCTGGGGTTGTAAAATCTCCAGCTTTGATCTTATTTCTCAAGATTGCTTTGGCACTAGAGGTCTTTTGTGGTTCCATACAAAATTTAGGACTGTTATTTCTAGTTTTGTGAAAAATACTGTTGGTACTTTGCTAGGGGTTGTATTAAATCTATAAATACATTTTGATAGTATGAACATTTTAACGGTGCTCTTTTAATCCATAAGCACAATATAGCTTTCCATTTATTTGGATTGTTTTCAATTTCTTTCATCAGTCCCTTACAGTTTTCAGAATATAGGTCTTTTACCTCCTTGGTTGAATGTATCTCTAGGAATTTCCTTCTCTTTGAGGGAATTTTAAATCATATTGATTTCTTAATTTCTCTTTCTAATAGTTTGTTATTAGTGTATGAAAAAACACAGTGTCTTTTTCTGTATGGTAATTATGTATCCAGCAAATCTATTGAATTCATTTCTTAGTTCTGCTAGTTTTGCAAGGGAGGCTGTTGAATTTCCTATTCATAATATCATGTCATCTGCAAATAGTGACAGTTTTGGGGAGCCACAATATAGTTGGTCTGGAAATAAAGAGTACTTTTCTCAGAGGTAAAACTAAAATAAAATGAAATAAAAAATAGAAAAATAAAAATCTAGGCAGGGTGTTTGGTGCTCTTCAGAAATGAAAGCAGAGAACTGATTTCATTAGAGTTCTGTTTGCCTCTCAACAAGGGCATGCCACTAAGAACCATGACTGTCAAAACATCACAGAATCAATTCACTTTGTACTTCCATGCTCTTGCTACTATAACAAAATAGTGGACCTACAGATGTTTTCCATATTAGACTGTCCTGCATTTGAATCTGGCTTTGCCACTTCATAGCTGTGGAACCTTTTTGCAATACTCCTTGCCTTAGAATCTTTGTCTCCAGAGATTGGTAGTGATGCAGAACCTAATTCTCATGGAAGGTGACATATCTGTCACATTATAATAGTAATAATAATAATAATACTTAATAACAGCAATGAAGTTACTAAGTATCTTTCATTTCTCTAAGTGCTTTGTAGTTACCAAATCTTTTCTTCTTCAGGACATTATGGTTGAAATACTTAGGAAAACAGTAATACTATTATCTGTATTTCAGTTATGGTGAAATAGCCCCATAACTGATGAATAATTAGCTAGTTACCCAGCTAACAGAGTAGAGCCGGAAAGCCATCCTGAGCAGTATTATTCCAAAGCTATTCATTTTTGCACTTGTCCTCATTAAAAATGTCTTCATCCTTCTGTACATCATTGCTAATTCCTACAGCATGTTGGAGACATTAGGGTCAAAAAGCAAAATAGCCCAAGTGAAGAAGAGGAGATATCCACTTGAGTTTATGTATACTGTTCAAAGTTCGCATGTTATTCCTTAATCAAGTACTATTTCCCTCTATCCAGTCTTCCATACATGTAAGTCTTTTATCTCAACAATGGTAATCTTCTTTACAGTGTGAGGTGTTCCAGGACTCTTGATTTTTGCCAATATTTATGGCTAATAAAGAGATCACTCATATTCCATTTGTACTCTCTCTCTGATCATATAGTAAACAATCAATGCAATGATACTGACCCGAAATCTTAATAATAGCCAGGCCTTTCCAGTCTGCCAAGTTGATAGGCATATATTTCAGATTGGGTCAGCTTTCAGTGGGATAGGTGTCATTTACAAATTCCCTGTGGCTGTCTCACACCACTTAATTTTCCATGTTCCTGCAGATGTTTTCTTGCGGTAAGAAAACTCAGCTCTTGAGTTCAATGAAAGCAAAGTATTCCTCTAGTTAGAGAGCATGGAGATCCACTGCAGACCAGCTTACAAAAACACTGGACTTATAAGTAATCTTCACCTTGGCATAAATACAATCATAAGGGAGACAAGGTGAATGGTGTTAAAATCTAGAAAAACAAAGGCAGATGGACAGTTTGCACCAAATGGTCTCCTGCGCATAAGTACACACAAAAAGATGCAAACAGTTGAATAAAAGTGCAAGTCTGTTCAGGATGTGATTTTACAAGCTAGTGAAGACCCGAATGAAAAACGTATATTGCATTAGGATTTTGAAGGTCCCATTTGGCACTGTCTCATCAGTTTCCTTTGCCTGCTTTTAAAAAATAAATCACATCTATTTGTTACTGATATTCAACCTCTGCAAGTCCTTGCTTTCCTGAATTAACTTTTTAAAAAAATTTCCTGACAAAAGAGGAATATTGCAGACTAGAGTATTATAGTCAGCTGCTTGCTTCACTGTCCCTCTTCTGAAATGAAGCTATACAGACAAAGTGCTGACAGGTCAATTACTATGAGGAGGGAAATCTGGGGAAGTGCATTCTGGGAAAGGCACTAAACCTACCAAGAAACACATGTCATAATCAGATGGTTTCTGAAGCCTGTCTATACAAGTGGGACTGATATGAGGCCTGATGATATGTAATGACTCAGTATATTATTATTGTGAGTAAGCACTCACATCTTAAAAGTGAAGATACCGTATAGAAGGCAGGACTTAAGCTCTTACAGAGGATCTCTGGTCATGTCATGACCCTTGCTTTTGCAACCATTGCCTGAGATTTATATAAATTATTCTAGCAAGTAGGTACTGTGTGTCAGCTCTGCCTGAGTGTAACTCAGTATTGTAGAGTTGACATTGGATAATAGCCCAATGTATGTGACAACTAGAACAAGATGTATGAGGTAGAATGGTTTAGTGGAAATATATTGTTGCATTTTATGGGACACAGTGCAGTCTGAATTCTTTGAGGACTGAGATAATTCAAGGAGGAATATTGGAATCCCTAGACTAGTCACCAAAAAAGGAAAGCATTAACTAAAATTAGTTTAGTCATTAAATTTGTTTTAGTAAAAGACCCAAATAGTCCCTGCCTCAAAAAGGAAATGCAGAAAGAACATAGGAACAACAAACAGGTGACATGGATGAGAAACAGCAAATGCCTAAATTGGTCAATGATAGTAATTTGATCAAATGCAGATGGACTACACATTATATAAGAAAACAAGGTGCAAAATATATTAAAGCCAGAAGACAGACTTCGAAAAGGAAGACATAGATAGTTTGAAGCCAAATTGTGGTTAAAAGATGTGTCACGCTAGGGCACCTGGGGGGCTCAGTGGGTTAAAGCCTCTGCCTTCGGCTCAGGTCATGATCCCAGTGTCCTGGGGTAGAGGCCAGCGTCCGGCTCTCTGCTCAGTGAGGAGCCTGCTTCCTCCTCTCTCTCTCTGCCTGCCTCTCTGCCTACTTGTGATCTCTCTCTGTGTCAAATAAATAAATAAAATCTTAAAAAAAAAAAAAAAGATGTGTCAGGCTTGCAGCACAATACAGCTGTAGGGACTGTATTATTATCAGATAATAGTGATTTCAAGATGGAGTATTAGAAGAGAGAATGATAAAAGGTAATGAGGAATAATGTCCAACTCAAAAGAAAGACTTGACAATAACAAATGGACATGTACCTAATAGCATAGCTTCAAAATGGATGAAACTGGTATTGACAGATCTTAAAGAGAGAAAAAGATCTCAAATGAAGTTGGAGATGTTAACACCCTGCATTAGTATCTGGAAGAAACCTAGACAGAAAGGCCAATATGGATATAGAAGGCTTGTGAACAACATTGGCATTCACCTCGACCTTACCTCATTGCATTTACATATCACTATAGGTAACTCTTGCAGAAGAAAGTCTTCTCAGGTACACATGGAATCTTCATCAAAAAAGGACTGTAAATGAAGTCACAAAAGACAGACAACTAATATCTTTACGGAATACAGTCTCTAACCAGCAATATATTTAAATCGAAATCAGTTAACAATAAAGTATGTTGAAAAGTCCCACTATTTGAATATTGAGTATCATACTTGTAAATAACTCATGAACCCAAGAGAAAAACTACAATGGAAATGATAAAATGTTTTAAACCAAATGATAATGAAAATACATCATATTAAAACTTGTGGGATGAAAGTAAAGTGTTTTTTTATAGGAAATCTATCAAGTGATTTTATTAGGAAAGAAGAAATATCTACTTTTAGATTTTGTTCTCTCCTAAAACCTGGGGGAGTAAAGCTATCTAAGTTCTGCATCTGTGTTTAGGTTAATATATTTCACTAGCCCTGACTGGCAGAGAAATTTTTTTAGGCAAAACACATAGACCAGACATTTCTTAGAGAGTGCTTCCTCTTGTATAATTCTTTGTTTTTCTGTAATTCTAATTCTATCAGTATTTCCATGAGTCTGTTGCTATCTGCTCTTCTCAACCTTCATAGTGAATGTCCTTGCCGTACCCTTAACCCGCTGTGACTCAGTCTTCCCTAAGCTCTGGGACCAGTTACGATAGGGCCAGAGGGCTTAGCAGCCTTATTGCACTAAGGAATGGGGCTTAGAATTCAGCATTTTCATTAAGGGACACATTTCATGTTGGACTAGGTTGTTTCCTTGAATGATTAGATAATCTCCAAGCCACCCTGCTTCCCATTACCCTTGTAGTTCTATAGTCCTGGGACTCTCCCTGTCTCACTTTTCCCACTGTCAGGGTGAGGGTCGTAAATCCAGGCCCACTGGCTGAGGCTAGCATTTTACCCTGGTCCAGGCTATCCCTTCCTTAAAGGTAAGGGGGCTAAGGGGATGATGATATTACTGTTGAAAATGGTGTAGAAATATAATGCAAAGAAAGAGCTATGTATTATGTCCCGGGTATACAAACCTGTTCTGTTCTTTTATCCCTTGCAGATCTATAAATATTGATAGTATGCTTAAAAACTGTTCACAGATTCTCACATGGAAACCAGAGAATTTCTGCTACCTACTAGTTCTTTGGCAAGTAGGAAGGTATTTCCTTTCTCACCAACCAATGCAACCTGTGGTCCACAAGCTTTCCTTTATGTACTTTTTTCCTTGCCACATTATTTTTTCCTTTGAAGGACTCTCAATTATTAAAGCCATTCCATCTGTTTTTTTTTTTTTTTTTTTTTTTTT